>CANXYC010459194.1:0-27396 GCA_948193065.1 Aleurites moluccanus
TGTATGTGTATCAACCCATCTCGAATTCCACAACACTTCATTCCTTTGTTTCCATACAGCCCACATAACAGTAGCAAGTTTCTCAACATCTGCCATAGGCCAAGTCTCTAGCAGGTTAAGAAGTATGGCTTGCAAAGACAGAGAACCAGAAGCACTTAATGAAATCCCCAAGTGATTTGCACAATCCTGAAAAAAAGGACAAAGCAAGAACAGATGAATATCATCTTCAATCGAGTTATTACACAACATACAAGAACTTGGAATATCAATCCCACGTTTTCGAAGCCTCGCTCTTGTTGGTAGACATCCCACACAAACCCTCCACATAAAAATTTTAATTTTGGGCGGAAGAAATAACTTCCATAGAACACACCAGCCAGTAGCAATAGGACCGGGTGAAGGAATATGCGCATGATCATAAGCCACTCGATACCCCGACTTGACACTATAATTGCCATCCCTTGTATAATGCCAAATAAATTTGTCGTTTCCACCCAAAGGAGTCAAAGGAGTATTTAGAATATCGGTTATATCACTAGCCTCGAAGAACTCATGAAGCAACTCAACATCCCATTCCCTATGGAAAGGGATCCATAAATCTCTGACTCGAACATCTTCCAAACCTAACGGAGGATTAAGAATAGCCCTAACTCCATCCCGTCGAATTCACGGTTGATTCCATACATGAATTGAGGCTCCATTCCCAATCTTCCACCTACCACCCCACTGAAGAATGCTTCGAGCCTTCAAAATGCTTTGCCAAGTATAGCTACTTCTCTGACCTTCTACCGCAATTAATTGCCAATTGTTATAATTTTTTTTTTTAATATTATAGAAGAGACTCAATATTTAAATACTTTTGTATTAAATATATATAGTCATGGACAACGCACATTTATAGATAGTCTGACTATTATCAAGCTGCTTCTTTCACCAACTGTTTAATACAAAAATTTCATATCCAAATTTTCTATCTCATTGTATATTTCATTCTGTCTCATATTTTTTTTATACGTCATATCATATTTTCTTCAAAGTATTTTGACAGATAATATTTTTTTATAAATGATATGATACATAAAAAAAAATATGAATGAGATATAAAATGATACAGAAAATTCAAACCTTAAAAAGAGTGAACATGTGCACACAAACTAGCTGAACGTCTGAAATCAGTAATAAATATTTCCAGCATCCACCAATCTATAAAAATATTTTACAATTGAGTTACACAAGCTTCTCAGACAATATGCAAACTGTACATTTTGAATTGAAGTACATTTTGAATTGTGAATTGAAGTTCTTGTATACTTTTAGATGTAAGTTTACATCCCTTATCAATTGTTTAAAAAATTCTATCAATTTTCCTATAACCGATCATAATTCAATACTTCACACCCTATATATTCTTCTACGTTTTGTTGGTATCTCAATAATACTGAGAGTAAAAGCCAGAGGGAAAACACCGCACATAATCTTGTAGTTCTATCTTTATGGCGCTTGAGGCAACACATAATTCAAAAATCTTTATGGCGCTTGAAAATGCACGCGTGACCTCCACTCTTGTATGGCTGAACGTAATGTGTGGTTTGGAGTTAACACAGAATGCTGAAGCCTAAGCTTTGTCACTGGTGATACACTGTGTCTGTCAAGCCATGCCTTAATTGCTATATGCTCGTATGTAAAACCATCAGCAGCAATGTACGGGTCATCCATCATTTCCTGCATTAAGCAACATTGATATGTGCATAGTAGATAAGTTGTGTGCTGAAACAATCGATAAAATTTATTAGCCAAATGTTCATGTCGTGAACCATGACTTCTCACCTGAAGGATTGGACAAAAGTAGTGGTTTGGTGCGCAAGTGTTGCTTCTTTCCAACTTTACACTAGCATCTGCAACATCTACTAGTCTTCTGAGAACTGGCAGAACTTCAGTATCAAGATCTGGTCTGTCCCTGCATCTAAGTTTTGAGCACTTCAATGCAATTTGAGCTAATTCCTCTGTTTCAGGAAGTGGCCAATCTCTAACTGATGTATCTAGAATACCCACAAAACAACCATTTTTTATGGCATCTTCAGCAATTAATACAAGTCCATTTGGACTCCGAGCTGTTAATAATTGGAGAATTATAACTCCAAAAGCATATAGATCTGATTTCGGACGGATGGTTCCAGTTCTTTGGTACTCAGGATCCATGTAGCATAGAGTACCAGCGAGTATAGACTCTTTATACTCTGTGATGTTGTCAGGCACAACATCTGCAATGAGTTTAGCCAGGCCAACATCTCCAATTTTGCTCACGTAATTCCTGTCCAACAATATATTACCTGGTTTTAGATCCCGATGGACAACTGGCTCTGGCTTTGAGTTGTGTAGGAATGCAAGCCCACAAGCCACTTCAAATACTATCCGGAACCGAACAAACCAAGGAAGAGGTGGTTTTCCATTTTGTTGGAAGATGAACTCCTCCAGGCTTCCATGTTCCAAGTATTCATAGACCAGACAACCACTCTCAGGACAAGCTCCAAGCAGCAAAACCAAGTGTGGATGGTGTTGCTGGCTTAGAACTTCAACCTGCAAAGAATCAGTGGAGAAACAAGATTGCAGCAATAAATTTGGGATTCCATGAAACATTTCAATACCGTAAACAATTTGCTATTTGGCATTAATTTGAAGTACCAATTACCATATCTGATAATATTACAACAGAATCTTTTAATAAGATAATCAAAACATTTAGAATTGGTGAGGAATCATGAGAGTGGTGTTAGGAAACAATTCTCACTAAAAGAACCATCTGTCTTAGCTAAGGGAATCAATTTTCAGAAGTTCTCTTACCCGTCCAAAGATCATAAGCAAACTCTTTGTTGAAACATTGAAATTGTGCAATCAACTTATGATTGTGATCACAATGAATATTTTAACTTCTTGCAACTTCTAAGAGAAAAATAATACTAAAAAAATGCAGTTCACTACAATAGTAACAATGGCAATTGGAGACAATTACAAGCTATAAATTACCTCTCTCAAGAATTCCTCTTTCTTGTTAACTGCATCAGACCTAAGAACCTTAACAGCTACTGGGATATGATCCAGATTGCATTTGTATACTTTCCCATATGCTCCTTCGCCAATAACATTACTCTCAGAGAAGAAATTAGTTGCCAACTCTATTTCAACCATAGCGTACTTTTTGTACCTCCGATCACTCAAGAAAAGTGCATCAACAATTCTCTGTTTCTCAGAGGACTCTTTATGGGCCCTAAGCTCAGCCATCTGCCTTTCATATGCTTCTTTAGCAAACAAATTTTTTGCCGCCTCTACCTCCATCTTGGCTTGCAAATACCTAGCTTTCTCTTCAGCAGCAATTTTCTTCAAAGTTTCTTCTCTTTCAAGGGCAGCATTCACTCTTCTGGCTTCCTCGACATACTCTGAAGAAACTAATTCCACCTACAAAATTAAAGCAACAACAGAGGTAAGGTTATGGAGATTGAGGATTAGTTCACCTGATATGTAGAATGCCTATTTGGTGCCACTTATGTTACTTCTGAGTTCTTGAACACAGTCAAAATTGAACTGATACTATGAAACATTAATTTTCAATGCCCTTTTCATCCTTTCAATAATAAATCACATTGAAATAAAAACAAAATATAAAACCTTAATTCCAATTATACAAGTATAAAACACCGTATAATGATTGAGGAACACCTGGCTTTGAGTATGAATCAGCTCTTCACAAGCCCGTTTATACATGGTAACCGTATTTTGTAATTCTAGCCGCAACTGTTCTATTTCAGCCTGCACATATGACTGCAAAAAAGCAGAAAAGTCCATATCAAAACTTCCTCAAACACCTCCTTAAAGATATACAAGTGAAGAAAACAATTTTACCAAGCTGCTTTTTGTTAAAGCAGTGGAATCACATCTCTTAGTACTACAAGTTAGGAGGTTGTCTCCCAAGTCCCGATAAGTTCTGCCCCCATCTTCAGTAGTATTTATAGAAGAACCCACATGTTCAAATGCTTGAGAGCCACGGAAACTAAGGTCAGACACTGATGATGCTTCAAATGATTTCTGTACTCTGGATTCTGCCATGGAAGAATAAAGCTCAGACTCAAAAACTAAATTATTTGTGCTGCTCGAGCCTTTCTTATAATTTCTTTTAGTAAGCATCCGATGCCTAGAGCTGGTCTCTGCAAATGAAAAGACAAAAAAAACAATAAGATGTAACATCTTTTTGGTTGTAAAAGCAAGCATTTCCAACGTACCACCAATAGAAGAGGAATTTGTCGACTTTGTGAGGATTTTACGTTTATATACAACATGAATATTGCACATCTCTGGAGCACCATTCAGTACAGTTATTGGTACTCCGGGTCCCCTTAGCTTCCTAAAGAAAAAAATGTCATGAAATTTAGAAGAAGTACAGCAACAAAATATTGTTAATATAGGGACACAATTAGCAATTATTGCCAACCACAGTGCTTTCTCATTTAATTGAGGTAGAGAAAGGAGGGAGCAGGGGAGAGAAGGGGTATATAGGAGGTGTGGTGGGTTGTGCTATGCAATATGTTCTACCCTGTCCCGCAATTTTCACAGAGGTGTGCCAACTTACAAAAAAAAATGTTTACCAGCTTCTATAAACATAATAAATAGCTACACAGACCAACCACCAAAAAGTGCATTTCAAGTAGCAAGGAAGAGCCTATATTTGTGGGATGTATAAAATGCTTCATCATAAGATGCCAAACCAGAGAACTCAAAAAAATTCATACCAAAGTCTAACTGCAGAATTATAATTGATATAATAGATATAAATAAAACTATATATGAATTTTTTACTTTTAAAACACAAACTAGAAAACAACTGCCATGAAATTAATCAAACAAGTATAGATGACAAAATACCTGATTATGCAATTTGGAGACCAAGAACCCAAAACTAAATTATTAATCCCCGATTGTGATACATATTTTAAGAGCACGATTGCAGGATTGTCACCCTCTAGCACTAAAGTTTCCATCTAAAAAAAAGTATAATTGGTTTAAAATTACAAACTTAATTCACAAAAATGAGAACTTTAACTCAAACCTTAGCTTTAAAGAGAAAAAGAATTAAAACCCAAAACCTTTTGTGTCTTGCATAGCCTTTTAAAGGGTATAAAGATTTCTTCGAACTTCACTTTCACTTCCTGCACATACAGTGCCACCACACTCTCATCCAGTTCTTCAATGGCCAAACGATCTCCAGCTTTAGATTCCCAAAAACAAAAAAGCCATTAACTTTTTTTTTTATTATTATTATAATCAAAATCATAATCTGGTTAATTAAAAAAAAAAAAAAAAATTCAAGAAGCACAGAGAAATAGAGAGAGAGAGATACCTGGAGTGGGTATAAAAGTGATGGCAGGAATGACGTGGACTAAGATGAACCGGTGGGCTATGGGCAACAAATTATCGACTGCCCAGCGAACGGCTCGGAGGCTTCCTTTTCCGCCAACGCCTTTACCACCATTCACAGCGACAGCCACAGACGTCATCTTCGATGAAGAAGCAGTGTTGATTCATTAGTCGACGGAGGTTATTAAGCGCAGAACCTTGACTGGGAGTTGACTTTGACTTGCTATTTGGTCTTTCATTTAGTCGATCTAACGGTAAGGGACGAAGCCCAATAACCGGAGGACTTTTAGCCCAGTTTAGTACGAAAAGTGATCTGCGATTTATCTTAAACAAAGCAAAATACCAAAAATAAAATAAAAAAACGACTAGTCGTTTTAGTTGAAACATGTTAGTCAATAATAGTACAAAATACCTCTAAATTTTTTGAGAATTATATGACTAAAATAGGGTGCTTAAAATCTATTGCCATGAAACAAAGTGTTTATTTCATGGGATCAAAGTTTATTTTTTCTGACAAGTTTCTGTCCTCTAAAGAGTGATATATACATCAAGACATAACTCAGCAAAATTGCTCAAACTCCTCGAATTGCTGAAAGTTGCTGTTTTGATGGGTCAGCCGCTAGCAGCCTAATCACAACAGTTTTATTGGCGTAGTGATACTGAAATTGATATTATCTTCACTCATACTGCGGATTAATCAAATTCTTTGAAAATCAAATTAATAAATTTATTCATTGGGAAAAAAAAATTATTAGATAGCCTTTAATTAAGATAAATTTTCTGATATATAACTCTGAAAATAAAATTAATGAGTAGCTATATTCCATCTAAATACATACTCTGCATTAGAGGTTGTCAATATTATAACATGCACATATATATATATATATAAAGAGAGAGAGAGAGAGAGAGAGAGAGAGAGGTGGGTGACAGATAGAGGGTGAGCACAGAGAGCTCCGAACATGAAGTTACCATGCAAGAAAACCATTTGTGCTCACTCTCTTCTGTCACTCTCCTTACAAACCTTCCTAATAAATACATTAATAATTGATAAATTAACCTTCACCAACACATACACAATAACAAATGTAGTAATAATATTCCCTCTAGTTTGTTGTATGTGCGAGGAAACAAGGCCTGATTTGATGTTGTTAGATATGTTGCAAGGGGTTTTATAGAAGGTGAGAATTAAAAGATTATAATATTATAAGAGAAAACCATTTACATCATATAAGAGAATATATCTAGACATAAACTTTTCAAAAAAAAAAATTTCCTGCTCTATTTGCTCTTCTCATCCTATTAATAATATTATTATAATGAAATGTGGAAAGAAAAACGAATAAGAATTTTTAATTTCCTATGATTCTAATAATTAAGACATTATTCAACTATTATAAATTATGAGCCTGATAATTGTTTTATCAAGTTTTTGAACTCAATTTTTTGTTGGATGAATTTGAACCTCCAAAATAAAAAAGAATATTAAAGAGTTAAATTTTTGGCTTGGCAAAGAACATTCGATACTTAAGTTAATAATTGATAGAGTTTGAAGAATTTTGAGAAAACAAATGTTATTCTTGATTCTTAAGAGAAATTTATAAGAAATAAGGAGAGTAGAGAGTGTAGAATAAACCTCCAAAAATGATGGCTAATATCATTAGCTTACATTCATCCAATGTATCTATTGGATTTTAGTAGATGTTAGGTAGAAACATAAACGAGAGGAAATTAGTATTTGATTTAATGGGACTGACCATATTTATAAAACGGTGTTTTAATAATGGGAATATTTTTAATTATAATTACAGGTGAGATGCTACTCTAGGCAAATCTGTCTCTGACAATCCTCAATGTCATGTACATTGATAAGTGATGATTGCTACAAAAACCTAATTTGAAGACTTATAGGTTGATTGAGTCACTGAATTTAGATGTTGGATAAAATATTGTCTTTATTTGAGAATGAGCCAACAATCTAAAACTTTATGAGGTCATCCTTCTATGACAAGGACGAAGCCGAGCTCTAAAGGTAAGATAGAGGCTGAACCAATCAAATCCTAGTGCTAGGAGAATTGGATCGTTGTCTATGAAAGAATTCAAGCTATATTATTTTTATCCCTTATTATATACATTATATTTTTGTGTATTATATATTAAACAACATACATAAATTAAATAAACAAAAATTATATGATATCGCTAATAAAAAAAAAATTAGATGTTGATTTGTTATTAGATTTATTGTTCATAATTTTACGTAGCAAACTAAGTTTATTAATTTTTTTTTTGTTGAGAAATTGAGTTTGAAAGTTAGAATTTTCAATTATAATCTAAATAATTAATTAAAAATATATACATAATGATAAGATTAAATAAAAAAAATTATATTTTTTTGAGTGAAAAGGTTGCTTACTATTTACCAATCACTTTTGCCGAGAATGAAGGGATGCTTGTGGATCATTTCATCTTTTAGTTGCCCACTTACCATAGTTTAATTTGAAATTAATACGTTGGTTATATTCTAGTTAGCTTAGCTAGCTAGCATAACCATATATGCCTTGTTATTCGATTCAATTTATTTATTTTCATTACGATCATAATAATCTATCTAATCAACAAGTTTTTAAGATTGTTAAAATGTTAAGTATTAGATTTGTAGCCCAAGTCAAAGACAATTCAGATTATTTTGAAAGACAATGTTTTCAAGTTTGTCTTTTCTTGGAATTATGGAAGTGATTATATAAGAATATAACAAGTTTATTTAGATAATTATTATTAAACCTATTTTATAGTAAAGTTTTTATCTAACACAAATTATGTCACTGAGAATCTAATTAAGTTCTTCAATAATGACCTTCTTTATTAAGTTAATTAATTAAAGAAAGAACAATAGAAATTAAGAAACATTTTCTTCTCATTTTGCTTATGAACCAATGTAAGGTTGACAAAATCTAAATGACAATTTAAATAAGATTTATTTAGTCCCCACAAAAAGATTTACCAAAGCACAAAGTAGCACAAAGGATATATGCTTTATGTTAATTAAACAAATAACCATAGCAAGAACCATTGAAATTGCTCAAAGAAATTAAACTTTTTTTTTTTTGGTAAAGTGACATCAACCCTTTCAACATTCTCCATTTTCAAGTGGATCATTGTTTGTTTTTTTCTCCTAAGATTCGATGCTTAGAACTAAGATATATAATCACATTCGATTAAGTTAATATGAATAAATTCGCGTTTGATATTTTTTCATCATCATATTCTGAGAAGTTGTATTATAAATTAGATAATGATTAAGTTAAATAAAAATAATTTATAAATAAATTTTGGTGAGAGAAAAATATAAAATCGAATCTATTATTATTTTCATAAGATAATAATTATAATTTAATATAATTTTTTTAAAAAATACTAAAAAATTTTCTAAGTCCTAAGTGAGTAGGGGAATACCTATAGAAGTATGTATGATTCTGTTAGTTTTGTCCTATCTGATGGTTGTTTAAACTTAATTCTCAGTGGCTTTCTTGGTTTGGGACATGGGACATATTGGCCTATAGAAATGCATTAGATGCCACAAGGTAGAGGGTATACTGAAAAAGAGGATTTTTTTTTTGTCCCTCTATGTATGTGTTTTATTGGTAAATGGAGACCAATAAACTGTACATGTCCCCCCCTCTTATTTCCGAGCAGAATGTTTGCCATCTATATTCCAAACATGCTTGACATCTCTAGGTGGGTTCCAATTTTTTAGTACTATGGTTAATTAAATTATCTGAGGTCTAGCAAGAAGCCAGCCATTGCTTAAAAATCAGGAAACCTCCTCTAATTTGTGATATATGACAAGTAACTCTTACGATACAAATACTTTGATAAGGTTAATGCATATCTTAACCATCTCTATAATGCTAGCTTGTTGGTAGATTCCATTTCGTTGCCCTGTGATGATTCGTTTCACTGCCTTTACAAAGTGATTTCTTTGTTAGAATGGCCGTTTGGAGTTAATCTTTGATAATGTGGCATCAACTGTAATTAGCTGAACAATAAAGAAACACCTGATCAAAATGATTTGTTACGTGGAATCATAATCAATTCCTAAGAATTTGAATCATAACCCAAATGTGCACAAAAAGTCTAGCAACAGCAAATCCATGAAGCTTCAGAAAACTTAAAAAAAAAAAAAAAAAAATCCTAAATGAAAGAGACTTGCAAGTTCAAGTGCCAAGGGATTGAAGAGCTGCAAAGACTTTCTTTTAACCAGTTTAGAATTGCAATTACAAGTAGTAGCTTTTGGACCAAAAGAAAGAATTCTGCACACTAAATATTCAGAAGGCTTTAAACAATTGAAGAATATACTTGATTAATAGCAAGATCAAGTTTTTTTAAGCTAAAGCAAGATGTACATTTAAAATTACAACTATTGCGGGTATCAGATTGACATGAACCTTGGAAGGAAAGCAGATCCAGTAATGCTTTCATCCCACTCAAGCCCATCCCACCATTCCTTGCTGCCATACACTGTTGGTAATGCAAATGAATTATGAATTTTGATCGGCAGCTTTTTCAGCCTCGGACAACCAATCACAGCAATACTTTCCAGGAAAGGAAAAGCCAATGCCGATTGAGTGATACTCCTCAGCTTTGGTAGGTCTCGGAAAGAAAGAGTTTTGAGGCTTGGGAATTCCTTTGAATCTTCTCTTAATATCACATTCCTGCTGACAATTTCTTCCATCTCTTTGCAGTACATCAGGTAAATAACTTCTAGCTTTGGAAGTTGTAGAACCCATGAAATATCCTTCAACTTGTGGCAATGCCAAATGTTTACATAACGAAGATTTTGCAGACATTCTCGAGTCACAAGATTCTTCCACACGATTTCTAAGCTGGGAAGGCCATGCAAGGCAAGAACTTCCAGGCTAGGAAGCCAGCTGTCTCCAGCCTCTTTATCAATTTGCAAGAACTCTAAGTCATAACAGTTATTGATACTTAGCCTTCTCAACCTTCTGCCATACCTGGAATTTGATGATATTTGTAAATAAAATAAGCCTTTACACTCTTTTATGTACAAATATTGTATGCATTCCAGTAAGCTACTATAGTTTTCTAGCCTTTTCAGGGTCTTCGATTCGTTAACAGTGATACCAACTGTAGTCAGGTGCTTCAAGCAGTCCAAGTCTGTGATCCCAAATTCATTCTCACCCTCAGAATTGTGATCTTCCCAGCCTCCATAACTGTAATAAAAGTTCAGGACTCTCAATTGCAAAAGGCCTGAGATAGCCTGTTGTGGAATTGTTCTAAGAGAATTTGTACGTTGTAGATCCAAATGCTTCAATTTTGTCAGATCTCCAAGTTCTTCAGGCAATGTAGTTATCTTTGTTCCTGACAAATCAAGATGTTGCAACTCAACTAATTTATTGATAGATGCAGGGATCTCTTTAAGACTGGTTAATGACAAATCCAGAACTCTTAAAGAAGGCATAAATTGGAAAAATGCATTTGGAATTTTGCTCAGTCCACTGTTATATTGGAGCAGCAAGGTTAATAAATTGGGGCATACAGGTGCCTCTGCTAGTGTTGTGATTCCATTGTCCATTAAGGAAACTCTTTGTGCTCCCCTCCAACTTTCAGCTTTGGGGGCTGCAGCCAGCCCCATACCGGCCTCTACTAGAAATAGGCATTTGTTCAATCCACTTTCAGTTGCAATCCACAAGGCAAAACTTCTGACAACATCATGCATCTTTACTTGGGTTTTCTCTTGATCACCAGTTTCTAATAGGCATGCAACTTTCAAAGATCCAATTATATCATGTCCTTTGTTATGGACATTGCTGTCATGAGAACTATCTAGAAATCCTTCCCCTATCCAGTACTCTATAAGCTGCTCTTTATCGATGGAGTAGTCTTCAGGATACAGAGAACAATATAAGAAGCATGACCTCAATGTATCAGTCTCCAAATTGTCATAGCTGAATTTTAGAAGAGTAAATACATCTTCCATACCTCGAAGTTCCGACGGAGATCTGTTTAGTATCTCTATCGCATATTTCCATTCTTCTTCAGTATCTTTATTCGCCATGGCTTTCCCAGTGGTGACTAAGGCAAGCGGCAGGCCTCCACATTTTTTGACAATGGTCTCAGCATATGCTCGAATGGACTGCGACTCCAATATCTCCCTTCTTCCAACCTGGTCACAGAAGAGTTGCCATGAGTCCTCCTCTCCCAAGAATTCCACTTTCAGCTTCTGATGAGCATCCATGTCGCTACACACATCCAATGAGCGTGCTGTAAATATTACCTTGCATTTGTTGCCCTTCTGTGGTAGAGGAATTCCAATGTTTTGAAGATCAATTCCTTCCCAAACATCATCCAACAAGAGAAGAAACTTTTTCCTTCTCATAACTCTATATATTTTCAATGCTCGCTGATCCAGGTCTTCACATCCTTCCCAAGACAAACCTAACCTGGCCCCAATAGCCTGTTGGATCTTATCAGCAACAAAATCCTTTGAGACCACAGCCCATATAACAACATCGTAATGATGTGATTTGGTAAGAAATTCATTGTTAATAATCTTCAAGAGGGTTGTCTTCCCTACACCCCCCATTCCATAAATTCCAATGATTCCAACTTCATCCTCAGCAAGAAATTGCTGAACCCTCTCTAACATCATATTTAGGCCAATAGCAGGCCTACTAGGCCTCTCCTGAACTGCTTCGGAAACCGACACACCTGCTACAACATCATCAAAAGCTCCTTTCTCTATAAGTTCATTAATTTCTGTTTGCAACTTTGAAACTGTCTTGCTCAGCTTGTATTTTGAATAAGAATTTGCAACGTAGCACCCAAAACATCGATTTCGTTGTCTGAGATCTGCTGTGATCAAGCTTGCTTTAGTTTCAACAGCTGTTACTCTTTCTAGCCACCCTTTGACTTGGTTTGTGCAGGTTAATCCCTCCAATTCAGCACGATCAACCTGTCTCTTTATGTCATCCCTTTTGTCTTCCAGTTCCTTTAGTGCAGTTATGAGGGAGTGAACCATTTGATTCAAATCAGCAACATGACTTATCCTTGTAGCTATAGTTTTGCATGAGCTGCAAAAAATCCCTATTAGAGGGCCTACAAAATCCATGGATAAACTTACCCTGGTCTTAGATAAGAAAGGAAAAAGAGGAGACCAAGAGAAGCATAACCTGACACGCTTTCTTGCTCTGCTCTCACCCAAGTGGTAATATGAAGACAGCTTGTTGAGTTTATGCAAATCCAGACCATATTGAAATGAATATAACAATATCAGCCTATCATCATATCTTATGTGCTCATTTCTTACGAAATTGGGAATTGACTGCTCAACAAATCTTCTCCATAAGAGGCCGCCATTGTGGAAAAACCTTAAGTTGACTGACCTTATGTTTAAAAACAGTTGACAAACAATCAACTCAGTAACATTTTTCTTTTACAGACATTGAATTTCCAAGAAAATTTAAAGAAAAAGAAACTTCCTCCTCTGTAAGTTACATCCTTTCTTAAACTAGTCACCACCATATTTTGCAAGTTCATTATAAGGAGCACCCAACTTTCCAGTTATCATTTTTATCTAACTTCAGTGTTGCAAATTTGGCCTTCTTTTACGAGAAATTCTTAAGGTGAACTACTTTTACCTACACTCCAGTCCAGTCAAATCAACTTTTAATAGCTTACTAAGCTGCCCCATTCTGATTCTAGAAAAACATCATATTCCCAATGATGTCAATAACAGGTTGAATCTTGCTTCCATGGTTATTCAGCAAACAAACTGCAGAGCCTAATTTGATCTACCACATAAAACTAACCAGGCAAACCAAATTTAATCTACTTAACATTAGTCTGTTCCAAAAGACGACTGCTCGTTTGTAAAACAATACCGAAGTCGTTCATGTCGTTCGACTAAATTAATCAAGGAAGCCACAGAACGGCCCAAGTGTTTTGTCGTTTTCCTAAACCACCAATAGAATTAGAATAGGTATTTTTACAGAAATACCCAAAAAATAAAAATAAAAAATCATTTTTACTATTATAAAAATATTTTTTTAAAAATACTACATACCTAAAAATATTTTTTCAAAAATACAACATATACCAAATATATATAAAAAATATATCAAACATATGTCAAATATATCGAACATATAAAAAAAAAAAAAAAAGTATATTTATGTAATTTTCTCATTAGAATACTGTTTAATTCAAAAAGCCAGAGAAAAGCCCAATTACTTCAACCAAGCAAAGCTATAGTTGCAAACTGAAAGAATCTCTCATAAAAATGGCAAGTTATTGAATGTTTTACACACCATTTGTATAAATTTTTACAATCAATTGTCACTTTTTAACTGCAGATGTATACCGCAGGCATTGAAACCTGGAAGTAAATCATATACACAGCTTAGTGTAAGTACTTGTAGAATGAATGTCAACTGCCCAACTTAACGGGTATAAAAAAAAAAAAAAAAAAAGCACAGCAGCAATGTCTATGTTGAATCACCAGAATTTCAACATTTACAGCAACTATATATGTTTTCAAATGCCACAATGTTTTGATTCCGCTGGCTACGGAGAATTGGCTTGAGAAAGCAATGCCTTAATTAGACTTCCTGAAAGAGTCCCATGCACCAGTAAGGCATCAGCTAGTGTGTGAAGCTCCTTCCTATTATTCATCAAAATTCTTCTTGCATTGTTGTAAGCCTTTTCCAAAAGGCTGCTCACTGCTTTCTCAATAAGAAGTCTAGTATTAATGCTCAGATTTGTTGCATCACCATCATAGTTAAGGAAAATAAGCCCAACATCCTTGCTCATTCCATACTTAGTCACCATTGCTCTAGCCAGAGAGGTTGCCTGCTCAATGTCAGATGATGCACCTGAAGTAACTTCATCTTCTCCAAAGGTGATTTCCTCTGCTAAATGACCACCCATATAAATGTTAAGCTTAGCAAACATCTGCTTTCGTGAGATGCTCATCTCATCCTTGTCCAGTAACTGAGTAACCAAGCCAGGATATTTCACTCATGGTACAATAGTGGCTTTGTAAACTGGGAAGGCTCCATCAACATGCATTGCTTCAATTGCATGGCCACTTACATGAAAAGCAGCCAGCTTACGCGACTCTTCAGATAATACAGCTGATTTCCGCTCAGTCCCCATCATGATCTTATCCTTTGCATACTCCAGATGTGACATGGTCACTTCTTTAGCACCATCAATTGCTGCTTTGAGTGCAGCAGAATTGACCAAATTCGCAAGCTCAGCCCAGTGAACCCAGGTGTTTCTCTGGCAATGATTGTCAGATCAACATCACCTCCCCTAGGTACCTGTAAAGTGTCATCAGGGAGCCAATACGGGAATCAAGCACAAAGTTCTCAACTAGCAAAACATACTCGAGTAGCATTAAATTCTGACTCAACCCATGTTTCTACATTAACCTTGGCCTGTAGAAAGAGCGTGATATACAGCCCTTCTTTGCATTAAACTACATACTCCAGAAAATGAGATCAGGTGCAGCACAGAATCCTTCTACATATTTGGGGTAAAATAGATTGGTATGCATATAATAGTCAATACATATTTTCTGGCATGATCTCAATTTTTTTTTTCCTTCCAGGCTAGGTCCCATATCACTTTCTTGTTTTGGGTTATTTCTTCAAATTAAGTTTCTAAATTGCATCACAACAATATGTAGCATGGACAGCATATGAGCATCTATACATGGGGGCAGACCATATAGGATGACGAAAATTTTTGCCAACATTGTGAAAGCTTGCCCAGAAGAAAATGTTTACCAAAGCCGTTCATATGGTCATCTCACCCCATCTCAGTGGATATTCCAAACATTTATCTGAAATCATATAGTACCTTTGAGATGTGAACTTCCAAGATCTGACGCCGTCCTTCAACATCGGGAGTTGGAACAACAACATGTTGGTCAAACCTTCCGGGCCTCACTAGTGCTTTGTCTAATGACTCTGGATAATTGGTTGCAGCAATCAGAACTATGCCTTCATTTTGATTGAAGCCATCCAGTTCAACCAGCAGCTGGTTCAATGTCATTTTCATGATTTGCGATACTTTTGCGTTTCGAGTTCCACGAATAGCATCTAATTCATCAATGAAGATAATACAAGGAGACTGCTTCTTTGCAGATGAAAAAAGATTCCTAATATTCCTTGCCCCCAGCAAGTCACCACCTCTAGATGAGAAGAAGGGCACGGCAGCATCTGCTGCTATAGCTCTTGCTAGCATGGTTTTACCTGTGCCTGGAGGCCCAATGAGGAGAACACCTTTTGGGAGCTTGGCTCCTAGACGAGTAAATCGCTGAAAAAGCCAAAACCTTTTCTTTAAAAATAAAAACAATGAGTTCATTTTATGAAAATCATTTTGCATTTGATATTTGGTTTCAATTTTTTGAGTCTGGTATATAAAGCCAAAGGAATCTGGATTCTGAAAATTTGGAACTAGTGAATGATCAGTGGACTGTATAACGCCTAAAGATATGTTATATAAAAAACAAAACGTGAATATAAGGTGCACTTTAGTGGATAAGGTTTTAAGCACGGTCTAGATCGAGGTCTATTAGAATGGCTAAGATTTTTGTTTGATATTCTTTAGTTATTTGTATTATGGAAGGAACTTGTACTTCAAATTTCAGTCAAAGACCTTGCTGTTCCAGCAGGTAAGTTAGTGGAATTAGGTAGAAAGTTAGCTTACTTGTAAGTTAGAAAAAGCCAAGTATGGTTAGTTTGAGAGTTTTAGTAATCTAAGTATGATTAGTTACTGGGAAAAGCCAAGCATGGTTAAGGCATGGCTATTATCTACTTTTGTACTCAAAATACTAATCTTCATCTCTATATAAACTCTAAGGAAAAAATGAATGTATGGCTGCCTAGCGAAGTTCAGTTTACAAAGCCTGTGTTTGTTGTGTGTGCTGTGTTTGATTGTTTCTTTTCCCTCCAAAATCCAATAAGGTCAGCATACAGGATAAACCAAAATTTAAGGAACTGATCATTATAAGCTACTATATGAAATTTATACCTCAGGATCTTGAAGGTAATGAACAATTTCTTCCAGCTCAACTTTGGCCACATCAACACCTTTAATGTCATTAAATGTTACATTCGATCTCATGCATGGCTGCGCACCTTGTTCATGGGAAAAGAACACCAAGAGAAAAAAGTTTAAAGTTTTCTATGTGCATCACAATCACAACTTAAAGCAGCCAGGCAACTCAAGGGATTACAGTGTACCTTCCTCTGGTCCCCTATTCTCAAAGACTCTTATAAAAAGTGATGCACAGAGCAGCAGCATCACAAAAATCTTCCATGTTAGATCTATGGACTTATCTACGAAATCCTTATTTCTTACTATGACATGCATAGGAGAAGCAATAGTCCCTAAAAAATAATCTTGTTTCTGAAGTCTAACTGAGTGACTAACAATGTTTGCTTGTGTCTGAAGTCCAACTGAGTAACTACCAATGCTTTCTTCTTGCCTCTGTTCGCTAGCATCTGCCTTAGATCCTGAAAGAAGCCCCCATTCAGGTTTTTTTTTTTTAATGAAACAGGAAAATTTTTCACTGGCAACAATAATCATAAAACAATATCCATCACCTCTACAATAAAAAAATAACTTTTCTGAAGCTTATCTTCAAAGGCAGTTACCAGCCTCCCACTATGCAATGAGGAATATAACAACCAAACCATTTTCAAAGCAAAGCAAGTATGATTGCAAGAATATTATGAGTACGTAACTAGTTAAATGAACCTGAGAATGCCCGACAAATTCATGATAATAAAATACCTTACTTTTTAATGGATCATTTTCAAGTACCATATCAACTGTAAACATATTCAGCAAGTACTGATGGTTTAAGATATACCGCATACTAAGTTTTTCTGCTAAAAATGTCACACTCATCAAAGCAAAATGTTGGCTGTTTATTCAAATTCTACCAAATTTTTATTCAAAATTATAGAAAATATCATTTTAGAATTCTCCACTTCTAAACTATTCTGTAATATTTCAGGCAGTTATCCAAAATCCTGACAAAATTTATTTCGTCTTGAGACCAGTCAACAATGCCCTGTAAGAACTTGTCAAAGAATAAAAGATACAAAAAGCATTAGGAATCACCCATGGCAAGCCAAGTTTCTTATTGCTGGATGATGCACAGAAAAAACACCCTGGATCAAGTAAAATGCTTGGAAAGTTGGTCCTGCCACATAGCCATTTGAAACATGTGCCTAAACATCATCTATATACAAGCAAGCACACCATACAAAGAACAGAATTCATAGATTTCATCTGAATGGATAAGAGTTAGGGCAATGGTTGAATATTATTATGAAATTTATGGCATAAAGATTATCAGATAATAATTCAATACTTGAAACCATGTTATAATTCTATAATCAATCTACAAACCCAAGTCAAGAATCATTAACTTTCATTTACTAAAGATAATCAGATATGCATAACTTGAAAATTGCACATATCCAAAGAATTACCCAGAAAGAGAATATTTTCAAGTCATAATCTCCACAAAAAGAAACACGAAAGCACCAACTTAGCATCTCACCTTCTTGATTAACTGAAGATGGAGATGAGTTGGATCCTCCAGATTCCTGATGTATCAAGAACACTTAATCGTCAACCAAGAAATCATTTAATTCATAAGGATTAAGGAATAAAAAGAAAATCTATACAAAATGAAATTATTACTGCAATTAACAGACTTCAATTCAATCTTTAAAAAACACACGAAAAAAGCAAAACAACTTTATGCTAATCACCATTTTAGGTATCAAAGATCTTTCTTTCTTGCTTTTTGGGTTTGAAGATTATGAAAAAATTAATGTAAAAACAGAGAGAATTTCAAGGTACCTTATTTTGATTGCAATTCTTTTTCTTGGAATTCCTAGCCTGCGATTGAAGAGAAGTTTCAGTCTCCGTACGAATCTAATTATATTTTTTGTTTTTCTCTTTCCCTTCAAAATCAAGTATGTCTGGCACCAATGCTGCATACATATCGCAGTAAAAAAAGAAGAGAAGAGAGGGAAAGTTTACCATTTCCAAGAATTGTAGCCGGCCGGCAAGAAAAGGTCGTCGGAGAGAATGTTGTGCTTTTCCGGAGTAGGAGAAGAGGGGTTTAGTTTAGTGATTTCAGAGATAGAGAGAATTCGTGAATAGAATAGAAGAAAAGAAAAATGGCGGGCTCAATGCTTTAACCCAAAAGCCATCTCACAAGTCATAACCGTTTAATAACTACAGGTTTTCCTTTAAACGACCGCTATTAAGGCGACCAGTCGTTTCTACAGAGACTTCGCATCCTTTAAAACGACACTTTACCAATATAAACGACAGGTTATTTGAGAAACACATTATGTAAACGACCAATTTTAAGCTAACGGGTCTTCTTTTTTTTATGAAACAGCATTTCCTTCGAAATTAACTAACAAATCATTAGTCAACGTTAAAAATTTTAAGTGAAAATATTAATACCATATCTTATAATTTTTGGTACACGTAAATTATATTTTCGGATCAAAAATAAAATTTATAAATTTTTAATGAAATCCTATATTAATTTTGAACATTAAAAGTTGTATTAATAGTTTAATACAACTAAATATTTATTTTTTAAATTTTAATTTTATTTTAAGAATAAAATATTTATTTATTTTTCCATTAAAAGCTTCCTGTAAAGTATTATTGAATTTTTCGCAAAATATATATATTTTTTCTAAAATAATTTTTTTATTAAAATGATTAAATTTATGACAAGTTTAATAAAAACATAGCTCATTCTGAAATTTCAAACTTTAAAAATTGTATTGATGCAATTTAATATTTAATATTTTTTATCAATTTTAGTTTACTTTAGGAATATCATATATATCCATTTTTATTCAAAAAGCTATTAAATTTTCCTTGAAATTTTACATTTTCTAGGGAATATACATTCCTGAGAATATACAAAAACCTGTATCTTCGGTTAAAATTAAATATAAAAAAAAGGGAATAAACAAAAACTCTCCCCTTTTCTTTTCTTTGTTTTTGAGAATAAACAAACTTTTTTCAAGTCCCAGCAAAAGGGGACAGAAAGCAACATAAATTTTCAGGTTTTTTCATCGATAATATATTTAAGGTAGGTCTAGTTCTTACACAATGGAGTTGAACATCTAAATAAAATTATGAATCCACCCTGCATTATATCCAACTGCTCCTTCTGCAAGCAACAAAACTATTACCCGCTTTACCCCAAAATATACATATCATCAGTTCATTAACTTGCAAATACATCATTTGAAGGCCATTAGCAAAGCTAGCTCGCAATTATAAAAAAGCAATGGCCTTTCCAATCCTTCCACCAATTTGTGCCCTCTGTAATACCCATGCGATATCAATGTGCGGAAAATGGGAACTGCAAGATCCCTTGGAAAACTGGACCATAACATGGAAACTAGCAGGATAACTTCAATCTACAAGTTGATGGATTTGCACACTATGCTTCTGCCGCAGTCGCTGTTGCTTCTTCATCAGTAGAATCAAGTGCAACGGTTTCTTCTACTGGCTCACCATTAGTTGCCTCTGTTCCCAGTTCCTTGTCTTTGTGGCCATCTAGTAGCTCCTCCCTGAGCTTCATCATAAGTTCTTCTCGTTCAACATCATTTTCAGCTAGAAACTCTCTAAGAGATTCCTTCCCACGGAAAGTCTTGCCATTGAGACTGTAAACTGCACCAGCCCTGCTGATATATTTGTGTTTCATTCCCAATTCTATGATCTCTGATTCCCGACATATTCCCTTGCCAAACTCAAGTTCAAACTGGACAGTTTTAAATGGAGGGGCAAGTTTATTCTTTAGAATCTTCACCTGAACTTGACTTCCTGTAGTCTGCAAAACACAAAAAGTGTTACATGACAGATTGAAATCAGAAAGACAGCATGATGTTAATCAGTGGCAAAAGGCAATTTACGTTGGAAGACTTGGACCTAGAGACATACAAACCCTACTCCACCCCAACCATTGCCCATTTGCAACAAAGCCAAACCAACTCCTTATTTCATGCATGTGGCTCATGCAGACAACATCAAGGTCTACAACGAAACAAGCCCACCCTGATCACATGGTCAAAATATCAGTGAAGTAACAAAGAGAATTTCATTGGTCATATTGACTGGCAAAAGAATCAACAACCATTGTCAATCTTCTATATCATTTTCTCTTAGTTATACAGAACATTTAAGTAAAGGTAATGACAGCACAAGATATCCTAAAAAGGGGCTCCAGCAATCACCCTCAGTGAACTTTCAGCAATTTGCAATGCACATACATCCATTCCCTTCTTTTTAAAATGGTTATCAAAATTGGATCAAACCAGCCGGTCAAACCAAAAACCGAACCAAGGACTCGGGCCGATCAACCCCTTTTACCCATCCCAGAAGAACAAAATAAAAAACCATCGAACCAGACTGATTTTTCCAGTTTGGATATGTTAGCTTTTTTTTGTAAATTTTTTATCAAAACGATCTCGTTTTTGTCAAGCAAAAACGGCGTCGTTTTGAGTTAAAAAATTAAGAGAATTTCAGTAGTTTCGTTTCAATTTTACACGATATCAAAATTATGACCTTATTGAATGTTACTCTATTACGTGAGTAAATATTTGAGCAAGTAAATGTTTCTAACTTACTATATATATAACTTTTGACTTAATATAATTAGATTAATATCATAAGAAATATGATCTTATATAAATTCTTAATTTAGCCATAATTATATTATATTTATTTTTATCATATATATAATAAATATCAAATTATATATACATATATATGTATATCGATTCTTTTTTATTTAATCGGTTCGAACCCGATCAGATCTCTAACCATCAGAGTTCACCGATCCATTTCTGAAAACATTGCTTTTTAATCATTTTGGTTAACCCTATTTACTTTTGTAGTCTTCATAGATCAAGCATGTTGTATCTTGTTTAAAATACAAAAATTGTTTGGAATTAGATTCTACTTCCTTTTTCCAAGCAATTTCACCAGATCGCGGATTATATTGTTTGGGTTGAGGGAGGGCTGCTGTGTATTTTTTACACAATAATTCCTCACGTGTTAAATTTTTGAGATTTAAAATTTTTTTTATAAAAATTATAATTAATAGTGTTTGATGTAATAAATCCAATGATATGTTTTTTATACTAAACAAAAATCAAATGAATAGTAAAAAATATATTACAGATGCGTTAAATCTAAACCATTAGATTTGATACACAAAATTTCTAATACATTTTTTGCTATCCATTTGATTTTTGTTTAGTATAAAAAATATATTATTCAATTTATTACATCAAACACTATTAAATTATAATTTTTAAAAATTTATATTAAAATTTTTAAATTTCTAAAATGTGGCACATAAGGGGTTACTATGTAAAAATACACAGCAGCTCCCCTCAACCCATATTGTTTATGGCCATTCAACAAAAGGAAAGTAGCGACACTTTAAAGTTTAACCAAAGCATGTTTTAGACAATGGTCATTGGGAACTAATAAAATAGAGTTCAATAGCTCAGTCAATTTTAGACCATTTCAATAAGCATGACCAACCACAAAGTACTTAGTTCAAATACAATGTCTAAATTTACAACCAAATAGAAGTTCGCAACCAAATAGAAGATAGAATATCATACCTCTTCCCCCTTCTTTATAAGCCCCACCCTTTTTATGTTTAGGCGCACTGAAGCATAGAACTTCAGAGCATTACCACCACAGGTTACTTCAACGGGCCCACCAAATCCTCCAAAGGTAGAAAGCTTTGACCTCACCTATATAGAGATCCAAGCAATCAGGGAATATGATCATTGAGTAAATATAAACATCATAAAGAAATTGCCGGCAAACAAAAAAGTAATAGAAGTTATATTAAGACATAAATAAATGTCATATTCAGAAAATGGCACTAGTAGGAGCAAAACCTAAGTTCCTACTGACTACTTGCTTCTGGCAATATTAACATTGCCTCCAAGGTGAAAGCCATCAAGGAGTTAGATTATATTGAGAGGGGAAAAAATTATTGCAACTTCACAAGGAATATGGAACGTAGAACACTAATAGTACATCAAACTACAACTTAAATAATAAGAAAAGGGGATAGACACAGCATAGAAATTGATGACACCTCAGGTCAGGTACAGTACAGTCCAGTCCCAATCACCCTCCTAAATCAAGTTTAGTTTATAACCTTAATCATGCATAATTCACAGTAATAATTTTGAGGGTGAAGAAAGGGATGCATGTATTCAAATTGGGCCAATTATGCTCAAGTCACAGCAGATTACCTACTTAATAAGTGTGTGGTAGGAAATACAAACACTGGACCTCATACACTGCCAAACACATTCTAAGCAGCATTCACCCAGCTCACTAAATTGAAATAAACATAGATGGAAAAGAAAAGAAAGCACACAACAAAATAAGAACCAAAAATTATTATGTTCGCACCCTAAACAATTTGCTTAAAATATTTATAACCTCTGTGAGCATTGACAAAATACACGCCCCTAGGTCTATTTTAAGAGTGAAACAAACGATCTTTAATTTTTTAATTTGATCCCACTTTAATCATGCTAAAATATCATAAATTTTAATCTCTAAGATTTTGTTTTAACTAACATTTTAGTCTTCACATTTTAAATAAAAATACAACTTTTTGCTCCTTAAAATATTAAAAAACTAAGGGACTAAAATATTGTTTCATCTAACAAGGCGGGGTGAATAAAAAGCTATAATATTTAAAAAGTGAGCGGCTAAAATGTAACAGATGGAAGGCGTATTTTCAAAAGAAGCATTGAGTTCATTTTTAAAAAATACAAGAAAGTAAGTTTGTATTTTTTCCAAAGCTTCGGGAGATATTTGTAATTCACCCCAGAATTATTTGTGAGATGCGAACTTGCTTAAAAGCCACAAAATTAATCATGAAACGAGAAAAAAACCTATAGACAATAAAATTACTATGTGTGGTGCACTAGGGCAGGCAGTACCTTTACACCACTCACCCCACACCCTAAAGCTTTATCTTTTGATTTTACAATATCATGCTAGGCCAAGCTCCAAGTTGAGCCCAACCTAGTCCAAACAAAAGTTCAGACCAAAATTTAGACTAACCACAATGTTTCACTGACCTCAGAATCTAATGCAGGCGAGCAGGTATCTAATAGGCCATGCTACGTACAAAAGAAAGTCCCGAATCCATATATTTGGCATAACATGAAGTTATGATAACCAGCCAATAGTTATTTAATTTTAATGTTTTCATGAACCTCAGGAATGTCCAAGTCAAAAAAAAAAAAAAAAAAAAAAAAAAAAAAACAATTAGCAGCACCAAAAGGCCTAGTGCATTTCATTAAGGAACATGATTTCATAATAATCAAAGCACATGAATGATGCAAACCAAGACCTAAAGATACATACTTGATTTATAAAGATCAAAATTGTTTGTGACAGTGATAAAGAGTGGCTCAACTTGCGAAGTGCCTGGCTCATCAATCTAGCTTGCACTGCCATGTGAGCATCACCCATCTCACCATCAAGCTCACTTTTAGGCACAAGGGCAGCTACCTGTCACCAAATAGACAAGTAAATGACCTGAATTCAAACCAATGACTTCAATTCAATAGCATGAAGCATCTATTAAAATAAACTTAAACATGTATGACATATGCCCCACTATTGGGGCTTCCGTACTAAAAAACCCTCCTGACATGATAAGACCATTGCCTAAGAAAGGGAGGGTGGCAGGAATGAGAATGAGCTGGAAAACCAATTCCCTGACTAAAAAACACATAAAGAAGCTGTGGTACGTACAAGAAACTATAACCAGAAAATAACACCATACAACGTAAAAGTACGAACCAACAAAGAACTTTACTTACACTGTCAACAACAATAACATCCACAGAACCACTCCTAACGAGCATGTCCACCAGACTAAGAGCTTGTTCCCCACAATCAGGCTGTGAAAGAAGCAAGTTTTCAGTGTTCACACCGATGGCCTTAGCCAATGACGAATCAAGAGCATGCTCAGCATCAATAAAAACACAGTAACCTGAGAAGAAAGAGGCTCATCAACATCCCAAAAGAAGTTAAATTAACACAACACTGAAAGTGTACAGCTCTGAAAACTTGTTTCATATAAAATCCCCTGAAGCAATTTATAGCAGTCAACGAATTAATGACAGATATTGTCCAACTTAATTATTTAAATTAGGGGGACATGCTAGTTTTGTTATTTTCCCAAAAAAAAAAAAGGAAAGAAATGTTATAGGAGTCTCATCACTAAACCTCCTTGCTTCTGTGCTTCAGCAATTACATGTAGCGCAAGAGTGGTTTTCCCAGAAGCCTCTGGACCATAAATCTCGATGACTCGCCCCTGCAAAAATCCAATCCAATGATTCCATAAGCAACCAATACAATATACACACTGACCTATGGGGCTTCATTCCAACTCAAAAAGAAGCCACAGAGTTGTTTAACACGGCAGCAAGAAAATGGATCTTGAGTTAAATAAAGCAGAAAGGAATAATGACTTTCAACCCCAAAAAAGTAATATGGAATCAAAGCAGCAATATGTCAGGTTTTTTTTTTTTTTTTTTTTTTTAGGATTAACAAATTTTATAGAATACAAAATAAAATATATTTAATAATTCAAGTTGCATATACTTTCAGCTAAAAATGTAAAATGATATTGACAAAAGATCTCCAAAAATCTCCAGTATACCTTTGGCAACCCACCAGTTCCAAGTGCTATATCAAGAGCAAAAGAACCTGTGGACACCACCGGAACATCTTTTGGAGCAATGGACCGGCCAAACCACATGATAGATCCCTTTCCATATGTACTAGTGATCTGATCCAGGGCCTGTTGTAAAGCCACCTCTTTCTTGGACATATTGTCATCGCAAGAGTCACTTCCTTCGGACTTTGATTTTCTTCTCCCTTCAAATAGATAGCAGTTGAGATTATATATATATATATATTTCACACAGAATTACCCAAATCTCAAACAAGTGGATTAATGACCCAATTATTCACTAAAAATTAAATTAGTTAAATATGATAAAACTGCAACATTAATAAAAATTATATGAAACCCAAAATGCGGCATGGATGCTTACAATATCAAGGAGTTAACTTCGAACAAGTAACAACCACAACTCATAGTCTGATAGTCAAATAAAATCTAGTTTCGAATTTAATATATTAGAACAACTTAGAGTTTAAGCACCTTTAGTAGAAAAATTGCATATATTAGAAGATGTGCCCAATATTCCTCTCCTTAGCCCCTGCGAAACGCTTCAAAAAGTAAAATTAATAGATGAATAATAAACATAGGTTTCTACAAAAAGAAGGCAAATTTTAAGCTCAACATTAACTATCACTTGTTAAAAAAAGAAGTTTAATGTCATCAAACAACAGAAACAACAAACCAGTGCTTATCTAAGCAAAGCTTTGTTTGTTTCGTCACGGTTTAAGCAATCGACCATTAACGTTTTATTACTAAGACTAAGAGAATATAGGAAATGCATTGAGAAAGAAAACTACTACCTCAGGTTCAAGAAGAGCGCGTTTCAGAGAAGAAAGGTTTCGTAGAAGCCTGGCCATTGAAGACGGTGCAAAGAGCTTAGTTATCGAAATAGAAGAAAAAAAAAAAAAAGGAGTGATGATTGTGAAGGAAGTGAAGGAGAGGAAGGGACTCTGCTCTGTTTTTAGGGTTTTAGCCCTTTTGTTTCGTTTCCCTCCTTTTGTGAACTCTCTGGTGGTCTGGTTTAAGGAATTAAGCAAATTTATTAATTTATTAAATATTAAATATACAATGTGTGGGCCCTAAGTTATCGAAATATAATATATTAATTTATTAAATATTTCTGAGGTTTGTTTGCTATTTTAAAGGGATGCTTGCTTTCAGAAATTTGTAGAAGCGATTTCTAAAAATTTATAAATTTTATTAAAATTTATTATTGGATTAGTAAAAAAAGTTAGAATTCTGAATTATTTAAAATTTATTATTTATTATAATTTTTTATTTTTAAAATTTTTGAAATTTTATATAGAAAATAAAATTTTGAAATTTTTTTTGTTTTAATGAATAAAAAATTTTATAAATTATATTTTAATTGTAAAAATGACATTAAAATTTATGAATTTCTTTTTTATTCTAAATAAGTAAAATTTTATGGAATAAAAAATTTAAATTTTTTATTTTATTAATTTTGATAAATTTTGTAGGTTTTAAAATACATCAATATAATTTAAAATTATATTCTTTTATATCAACAAATAATAAAATATTTAAATGATACTTATTTCTGCTTTCATTTTTTTAACGTAATCCCGACTTCAAATTTTGTATAGATAAAAACCAAATCTAATTTTTAGTATTTATCATGGTGAATAGAGATTCAAACCCAAAATTGCTACACTCCTCACTCTTGAAAGGGATAACATAGAATAATTGTCTGCCAATGTAGGGATGGCAATGGCAGGGGACGGGGCGGGGGTGGAGGAACCATCCCCATCCCCACCTCCGCTTTAGCGGAGAATGTTCATCTCCGTCTCCGTTTTACATACGGAAATAATTTAGTACTCATCTCCATTTTCGCGGAGATCCTCATTTTCGTGGGGATTCTTATTCTCCGCTTAAATTTTGTATTACTAAATTTGTTTTTATTTATAAAATTCGTAAATAATAGCTAAAAATATAAAAAATTTTATTTAGAAAATATTAATAAATTCAAACACACAAAATATCAACCAAATATAATTAAAATATAAATATTTTAATACATAAAAAATATTCAGTAATATTTTTTAATAAAATATTAAAAATTCAGCATATATTAAAGTACGAGTACTTAAATAAATTTAATCTAATAAATACTTTTAATAAACTCCAATAAC
>CANXYC010459385.1:0-38650 GCA_948193065.1 Aleurites moluccanus
TAAATTTAAAAATTTTATTTTATAAAAAATTCCAATTATATTTAAATTATAATTTTAAATATATATATTATAATTCTTACATAAATATTTAAATTAAATATAAGCAATAAAATTAATATTATCTAAATTTTTGTAAAAAAATCATATTTTAAAAAAATAATTAATTTGGAAATATAATATAAAAATTTAAAATAATAAAAATTAATTTATACTAATTATTATATTATATATTTAATTTAATTAATTATCTCGGTTGATTAATTTTAGATTTCGAATTAATTAAATTTAGTATCGATTAATTTAATTAGATTTTGAATTGTCAAAACTATGTCTCGATTATTTTATATATTAAATACAAATTAAATATAATTTGTTAATGTAATATTATTATAAATAATATATTAATAGTAAATGAATCATTTAATTAATAAATTATTATAATTTAATTTGTTATATTATTACTTTATTAAATTAATAATTAGATTTTTTTTTAATAAATATGTAAAATATATTTATTTATTGACAATTAATGAAATATTAAAAAATTATAATAAATTGTATAAAATAGATAAAAAAGAATATAAAATTTTTTTTTTTTTTATGTAAAAAATGAAGTTAAAAATGAAGTTATGATTGAAGATGAAATTATTGTTTAATATGATATAAACTGTAAAATTATATAAAATTGATTAGATTTTAGTGTTTATGATTGGAGAGGGCATTACAAACTTAGATCACAACACCCAGAAGCTATTGACCCCAGTAAAAAGAAACCATGCAAATTAAATTCAATGCAACCATAAAATAGATTGCTAAGCATTATATGTATGGGGCCTTTAGCCCAATGATGTAATTTTGTAGTATCTAAAAACCAGGTCCTCAGTTCACTATCTTCCAGTAACAAAAACCATGTAAAATAGAAGAGTTTTCCTTCTGTTACTCCATCTTCATTCATTTTCTCATTTATCACCACATCAACAATCGGCTTTCTTTCACCTTTGCATTAATATTGCTTCCCCGCATCTCCTCACCCCCCAATATCTTAGTGCATTCAAAATCCACTTCTAGTGATTCATTATCACCAGCATACGTAAATATTATTTTTGTAGCATAATTGAACACAATTTTATTCAAACCCCAGATCAATGTTGTTAATTTTACAACTACTATTGCATAAAATATGGGTTACTGATACTTGAATGTGTGAGAAGTGAAAAAACAAGATACAATTGAACAACTAACGAGGTTTCGTCCTAATCAAAGCTAGGATCTGCAATTAAATAAAACCTACCCAAACTAATTTTTTTAATTTTGATCAATCTGTTTCTGAGAAGCAAAATAAAATATTTAGAAAGCAAATAATGAAAACGGAACAGAATCTTCAGATTTCATTCATTCACAAAAAAAAAAATACTACTACATTAAACTAACATCTAACATCTAAACCCAAACTAAAACTCAAAATCGCTAAACAAGATTAAAAATTTCACTGCCCTCAAGCACGCTCGCCTCGGATCCTTCTTGCAAGCTGAATATCCTTCGGCATAATCGTAACTCTTTTAGCGTGAATGGCACACAGATTTGTGTCCTCAAAAAGTCCGACAAGGTAAGCCTCCGCAGCCTCTTGAAGAGCCGCCACAGCTGAACTCTGGAATCTCAGATCAGTCTTGAAATCTTGTGCGATCTCGCGGACCAAGCGCTGGAAGGGAAGTTTTCGGATCAGGAGCTCAGTGCTCTTCTGGTACTTTCGAATCTCGCGGAGTGCCACGGTTCCGGGTCTAAACCTGTGCGGTTTCTTGACTCCGCCTGTTGCCGGGGCAGACTTTCGGGCTGCTTTGGTTGCAAGCTGCTTTCGCGGGGCCTTTCCTCCAGTGGACTTTCGGGCTGTTTGCTTGGTTCGGGCCATGGTTTTCGGATATTATTGGATAGATTGAAAGATTTTGAAATTCGTGTTTGTTGTTGAAAATGGTGTGGTTACAAGTAGAAAAATGCGTTTTATTTATAGGAAAGAAAAAAGATTTTGTGGCCGTTGGATGATATGGGTTATCAACGATTGTAGTTGATTCCCAGGTGGATCGATGACCTGGTGAGTTCGATTGGCGGGATTTGAAAAAGTAATTCCGCGGTAGATAATGGATCATGGCGGTTCCTTTAGTCTTACCGACGGTCATGGTTGAATTTGGGATTATTGTTGTGGATCGATGACGTGGCTGATTGTATTCAAATTTTGAGTGCGATTGAAAGCGGGAAATGAAAATTAAACATTGCCGAGATTTTTTATGCAGATGTTGTGTGGGCCTCCTCCTGAAAAAGCCCAATACAACCTCACTTACATAATGTGCCTTTTCCATTCATTTTTCAAGTTCAGTTTATCATCATGTCATTACTGGAAACCTAGAACAGTACCACAATAAGCTTTGGGCTGGGCTTTTTATTTGGTGGTAAAAAAAAAAATTATATAAATATATTATTTTTTGAATTTTTTTTAAATTTTACTGTTGTTTTTTTTTTCACTGTTTTTTTATATATATGTGATATATTTTTGATATATATTTGATATATATCATATTTTTGAAAAAATATTTTTAGATATATAGTATTTTTGAAAAAAAAATTATATCAGTAAAAATGAAATATTTTTTATTTTTTATGATATTTTTAAAAAAAATCTCAAAAAAAAATTATATTTTTTTCATTTTACATAAATTAAAATCTCATCTATTTATTTCGGTCAAAAAATTATGAAATGAGAAAAAATTAATGATTCTATCTTAAAATAATTATTTTGGTCCAATATATTAAAAATAAATTTTATGAATATAAAAAATAATAAAAAAATACCTCAATTACTCAAGTCTAGTTCTACCCCTGAGTATTATATGCTTTACTGGTTCATAAAATATTCGCTTCTTTCACATAAGTGTTTGAATGTCATTACATTGAAAATGAGTTTTGTGAATAAAAATTATTAATTTTCAAAATTTTAATTGTAAAATTCATATTTGAATAAATATTAAAATAATACTTAAAAATTTCTCAATTAAAAACATCTAAATTTATTTTTTAATTGAATTTTTAAAATGTTAAATATTTTTAAAAAAATTAATTACTAAAAAAAATTCTATAAACTTTCTTTGAAATGAATTTTGGATCATCAATCCCCAATGAAATATTTTATTATAATAAAACAATTAATTTAATTATCAAAGTAAGTTTATTTTTCATTTTATTGACTGAGACTCCATATGATTTAATTATTTATATTAGCTGTTACTAGTAGTTGTTAGTTGAATGTTATAAATATTTTATAAAATTATTATTAATTATTATAGTTAATATATTTAATAATATTAAAAATAAATATTATTTTTTATTTTTAATAGTATAATTTAATATTGTGATTAAAATAAGTATAAATTATTAAAAAAAATTTTAATTGAAATTTTATAAAAAATTATTATTTGACTACCTAATAATTACTTAAAAACTAATAATTATAACTAAAAATAATGAAATGAGTCGAAAATATATATATATATATATCAAAAAGTTATATCATACATTCACTGATATTACACTGCCTTTAGATTAGGAAAAAAGAAGTGGTGTACAATTGAAATAAAACATTATCAAATTACTCAAACAATATATTAATATCTGTAAGTTCGAATAATAAAAAATTTATTCCCTTAAATAATATTCTTTGTATATTACACCTATTTCGAATCTTGTAGTGGACAATTTAAAAAAAAAAAAAGAAAAAAAAAACACTCTAAGTAGTATTTAAAATTTCAACTTTTATCGTGGAATAAAAATAGAGATGATTATCATATTGATTTGATTTAAATTTTTATGGTTAAAGTGATCAAATTAAAATGTTATAAATAATTCGCTCTCTCTAAATTACCTAAATTATTTATCTAATAAATTTATTAATGGTATCAGAACGAATTTCCATTATGACCTATCATATTATAAAATTATTAAAATATAAATCAAATTATCATAATATAGATAGACTATAAATAAAATTACAAAATTACCAGTGGGTTGGTAACCCATTAAATTATCAAAAGATTAGATTATTTGTGAGTTGATAATCCATTAAACTACTATAAGACCAAATTATTTGTAAATTGATAACCCATCAAACTAACAGAATATCAAGATTATCAGTAGACTGGTTATCCATCATACTATCAGAGGATTAAGGTGGGCTGATAACCCATCAAACTATTAAAAAACCTAAACTATTAGTGGGCCAGTAATCCATCAAACTACCAAAATATCAAATTACCTACTTGAAGAGGAAGTGCAGACATATAAAAATATTTTACATTGGTGGATTACAAAATTAAATTTTAAAATATAACTAAACAGAAATCATTATCATATTTACTTGATTTAAACTTTTATGATTAAAATGATCAAATGAAAATATTATAAATAATTCACTATCTCTAAATTACCTAAATTGCTCCTCTAATAAATTTCTTCAGATGCCTCTAATAAATTTATCTTATATTTCAAATCATAATTTGTTCCTTGCTTTAAGATTTTATATTTTTAATTTAATACACTCAATTCCTATTAGATTTAATTTGAGATTATAATTATACCAACTTCAGTATTATTCAACTAAATACTTATTAGCAACAATTTTTCACTTACAGACCACAAAAAAAAAAAAAAAAAAAAAAAATGATTGGTTGGAAAAAAATAAAAAATGTCATTATTTACCCAAATTTTGATGGCTTATCTATTTTCCTACATAATTATAAATTCCCCATGGAAGCAAGTATGATGGCTTTATATGGTGCCTTTTGCCTTTTTAAGAAAAATGAAGATTAAAAGGAGGCTTGTGTTTGATGCAACAACCATTGCCAGTCTCAAAAACATAGTAGCCAATCCTGCTCGCGTTGAGGTTGTTTCTGCAATTCTTAGCAAATGCCTAATGGTTGTTTTTAGGGCTAGAGCAGGGGTTGCAATTACCCAAGCTCTGATTATTTGTCAAAGAGCTTTGCCGCCATTTCCAGATTGTTCACTGGAGAATTTCATTACCTTGGCACCTACAAGTTGCATATCCAAGGAATTAAAAGTAGAAGAATTGGAATCAGAATTGATGACTTGCTTCACTGGCCATATGGGGAAGCGAAAGGAAAATCAATAGTGAATTTGAGAAGAAATTGCAGTGCGAGGGAGAGGGAGGATCCTTAAACTTAGCTACATTTAGAAAATTAATTATGAGTAAATTGGCAAATTTTTATGTAAAATATTGGGTTTAAATGAAATAAGTGAATTTTTTTTTATAAGTTAATAAAATTTAATTTTTGTTACAGTCTCTTAAATTCACTTAAAGAGTAATTAGTATTAGTGATTACTAAATTTTTATTATTTTTTTTATTGTGATCAATAACTGAAAAAAATTACTGACTGATTATTATATTTTGAAAATTATTTTATTAAATGATATTTTATTAGATTGAAATACATGACAGTTACGTCAACATAGTACGTTGAATAGGATAAACATATTATTTTTTTTATTTTGATCAATAAATTTTCACTATTTTTTTATTTTGATTACTAAATTTTATATTTTTTATTAAACCATTTTCAAAATATAATAAAATACCCATTAATTTTTTTAAAAAATATAAATTATGTTATTATTAATATTAACTCAAATATAACTAAAACTATATAAATTAAAACACACATAGAATCAATAAATATTTTGCATATATTTATCCATATTAAAATCATTATAATCATAATTCTCAGTCTCAATCACAATCTCAACCTCTAATACCACAATCGCCTCTCGTATTCTCTTATCTTACCATTTCTCTCTCCTCGCTTTTCTTGATATTTTCGGCGCGTTAATCTTTCTTTATTTATTTTGACCGTCAGATCATCTTTTTATTATTTTCAAACGATATTTCTCATGTCGTGAAAATAATTTGATTATAGTTTTGTAGATTATCTAAGATATGATTTATGATTTGCATTATAATTTGGACCCTAATTATTAAAATTTTTATATAAGTAAATATATATAAGAAGTTTATTGATTATCTGTCTGTTTTAATTCATATAGTTTTAATTATACTTGAGTTAATATTAATAATAATATAATTTTTATTTTTTTAATTAAATGAATATATCATTGTATTTTGAAAATAATTTATTAAAAAATATAATTTTTTTTAAAAAAATAAGAAATTTAGTTATCAAAATAGAAAAATGATGAAAATTTAGTAATTAAAATAAAAAAATATATTATATTGACGTGTTAATCCAATTCAACGTACTATGTTAATTATGTTAACATGATTATTCCGTACTTCGATCCGATAAAAAAAATAACTTTTAAAATATAGTAAATATTTAGCAACTTTTTTTCGATTAACAATCATAATAAAAAAATAATAAAAATTTAATAACTACAAGTGCTAATTACCCTTCATCTAAATTTATACATGATTCCGTAATGACTTAACGAGATGATAAAAAAAAACTCATGGATTATGGAGTGAAATGGACAAGTAAGTTGCGATTAGTGGTTGGATCTTGTTCATCAATTTTTTTATTGGAGCATATTTAAGAATGAGAATTAAATGAAAGAGGAGATTGAAAGCGTGATAGCACGAGTTAAAGATTTTAGGTTTTCATTTGTTTAGCTATTAAAGCTAAAAGATATAAATTTAATATTAAATTTGTGCTGTGGAGAGAGAGAGTTTAGCATAGTTAAGAGCAAATATGTCTTTTTAATTAATGAAATTTGTTATAATAAAATTGTTAAATTTAATGTTAAAATTGTTTGGAGACGAACTAAATAGTTACTGAAAGAACATTAGAAAAGTTCTTATGCATTTAAAAAAAACAGAGATTTACTAGTAATATTATTTAAAGTTAAAAACGAAATAATAATTTATTTAAAACTAAAAAAATTGTGTCTAGGGTCGCCGCTCGATGGTTGTTGAATAACAAACGCATTGCATATATCAGTGCGAAAACTAAAATTTTATAAAAATTAAATTAAATTGAATTATATTTAATTTTTATACTTGAAAAATATATAATTTAATTTTTTTAATTTAAAAAAAAATTTTAAAAAATAAAATCCTTTCAAAATAAAATAGTTTTACAAGAATTTAATTCATTTAAAACATTTTATTATTAAAAACTCAAAATACCATTATTCAAATTAAATATAATTTTTTTTATATAAAAATAAAATAAAAAATAATTATAATTTCTAATAATTTGTGGCTGATAACTAACGACTGATTGTTGTTATTTAATGATTGATTATTGTATAAAATTATTATTAGTTGTTTAATGATTATTAAAAATAAATATTTATATTTATTTATTTATTTAAATATTATTTTTAGAAAATAATTTAATTTTTTTAATTTAAAATTAATAATTACATAAAAAAAATATTTTTTTTTACTAAACAACCAATTAAACCTAATATAAAAGTCTGAGCTGCAAATAATCTAATAATATCCATATCATTTTCAAAGAACAACAACCACCTTACCATTTTTTTTTTTTATTGTTCCCACATCCATTGATTTTAATATTTCTCTGACCTTTCGCCAATTCACAGTCGCACCAGCCATCTTTTTTCTTCTTCATCAAGGAACATATACTTGATAACCCGCCATTAAAACAGTTCATTTCTTCGATGTGATCCATTATAGAGGCCAATTTATTGTTCGTTTCAGTTATTGCCAAAAATCGCAGTATCAGATCTCAGATTCTTCAAAGAAAAGGTTGGTCATTATGGTGCTGCCGCTATTGAAGATCGGGACATTAGCCGTTAAAACGCTAAGCAAACCACTCGCTGGTAAGCTCAAGCAACAGGCCGCTTTGCACCCTAAGTTTCGTCAGTTCATCGTCAACATCGCCCAAGTACTGAACTTTTTTTTATGCATTTTATCACTTTTTACTTGTTCTTTTTTGGGTACTTTTTTTCATATTCAATTAGAAAAAAAATGGTAATTTCTAATCACCAATTATGATCTGAATTGTGATCATTGGAATCAGGCAAACCACAGATTGACGACGAGAATGCAAAGGCGAATTTATAGTCATGCAACGGATGTTGAGATACGCCCTTTGAATGAGGAGAAAGCTGTTCAGGCTGCTGTTGATCTCATTGGGGAAGTCTTTGTTTTCACGGTAGTATTCTATTGAATTTCTGTAATTTGACTGATTTCATGATAATGAAGCTATTTGCTTTTCCTTCTTTATTATGTTTTTTGTGCCTGTTTAATTTGTGTTTGTATAAGTTATGTTTTATGTGTCTCTATGCATTTTTGTGTTATGTCCTAGTTGTTGTATGCCATAATTGCTTTATTTTCCCTTTCTTCTGCCCAATATATTTTCAGAAAGAAACACACGACTGCTAAAGTACATTTGGAGCCTTGAACATTTTTAATAGGCCAACTGAACTAGAAGACTGATGTAGTGTCTACTCGTCAACAATTAAAGTATCTTCAAGTCATAATCCTGTGGAATTTTAAAATATAAGATAGATATCAATTGGGAATTACCACTTTTTTTAGATTGGGGGTTCCAATTACTCTTCAAGAGCTTAATTCCTCATAATATTGCTTAGCCTTGGTGTGGATGAACTCTGCATGACTTTAACCTTTGAGATTTTCTCACTTTATGTTAAATTGGAGAGGTATTTTTTTTTTTTTATTGTGGGAGGGTATCAGATATAAAATTATATATACCGAATTTAGCATGCAAGAGTTGCTTTGTGGTGAAGAGTATTTCTGGATTGGATCCTTAAATCTTCTATAGTGGGTGCCGCAAGATTGGTAATTGAAACTTAAGCTTAACCAATTTACAAGATGAAATTCCAAAGTAGCAATTCCTGATTTTGTTACTTTCCTATGGAATCTTGTTATTATTTTTCACAGTTGAACCAGAAAGCACATTTTGTACTTCATTTCTTACAAGTTTTGCACTAGAGAATGACTGTGAAAGTAATGAATTGTCACCACCTCTTAGCACATTTGAGTTGTTCAGATAACTACACAAACTCCCGAGGTTCCAAATTAGAACTATGTTGTTTATACTGGTGGTCACCATGTTTACTGAATGGAATACCTACAGGATAATGTATAAAAAGCCTACTCTTTGTTTCATCAGAAATTAATATGGTATAATACCATTATGATGATGATAGCAATGGAAAGCAAAGGCACAAATGATAGGCACTGAGGTCGGTGACTGCCTACAGAAGCTTGCAATGACATCTCCTGTATGATATTTGTGCCTTTGATAGGTGGAATATATGTGATAATGAGTTTGATTCTTCATCTATATGCTTTATATGTTTCATTCATTATGAACAAAAAAAATAAAGTATTAAATATTTTTATTCCCCTTAATCGTGTTTGAAGAGGTCTGTTTTAAATTACTTAGGTCCCAGTTATTATACATGTATAGGTGGCAGGAGCTGTTGTGATATTTGAGGTGCAAAGGAGTGCTAAATCAGAAGCCAAAAAGGAGGAAATGCGCAGGCAAGAATTGGAGGTAAAATATTTTGTCTATTTCTAACACTGTCCTTCCTTAAGGCAATATTAACATGGTACTAGGTTGTTGTGTCCCTCTTTCCATGACAGTAACAACTGAAGTTTTTTTAAGCCTGGCACATCTCCGCACAGAAGTATTTTGACAAGCTTCTTGAATTATCATTTGAGATGCTATATTATATATATTCTGTATGTCATAGTTTATTAATTGCTGTGAAGCATAGAGATCTCTCTTTTTATTCCATTTTCTTTTTTCTTTAGCTATGGATTTTTTTTTTGTTAAACTCTAGTTATTACGCAAAATAGTTATCTGAACTAAAACAAGGATTTTTTCATTTTTCTTAATTATAAGATTGAATTTAATGAATATTTGAGTCTGCAAGGCATACAAAGTACCAAAAGAAAAGTTCCATTGGCGGTGAACAATGTGAGATTCATTAAAAAATATAGATTCTTAGCCATCTGCAGAAATGAAAGAAAACCAAGGGGGAGATATATACTTGTGCTAGATTGAAAGTCCTACAAATATATGCGTTTCCAATTTAACAGTTTCTACAAAATATTAGAATTGCATTATTCATGATTTTTAAGGGGGAGGCTGAGCTGCAGGGCTTGTTGCTTTATTTTTTCCCTGTGCTGCAGTATCTGTTTCTCTTTTTCCTTTTGAATGCCCAAAAAATTATACATAAAGAGTATACAGTAATTTTATTGCGTCACATTTCAATCTATGAAATGGTGCTTGGATTTCGAGTAGCTATTGCTGTTATTTTCATATAGATGTGAGATTAGAAGTACAAAACATTTTGCCATTTTAACTGTTCCTGGGTTTTAATAAATGACTTGGATAATTTTCTTTCCTTATCTTTTTTCAAAAGGAAGATGTATACTTTTGATGTTACAAAAGGTGGGCTTTATGATGGTTTAGAAATTGTTGATGATTTTTGTTTCATGGTGAGGCTTAATGGTCAGAGTTACACCAACAAATAATTATCTTGTAGTTGACTCTTTGCATATTTGAAAGTTGTTTATTATACATTTATTATGTATTCCTCATGGATCCTGTAAATCACCTGTTTTTAGGAAATGAGGCAAAGAGATGAAAAACTAGCCAGAGAAGTGGAATTTCTTAGACACAAACTTGAGGAAATCGAGCAGCTTGCCAAGGGACGAGGACTTGGTGGTATTTTCAACTTTAAACATTCTAACACAGAAGGGGGAAAGGTGGCAGGACCATCTTAATTTAACATGCAATTCATCAATAGAACATAATCTGATTATAAAATTTCTTATTCATCAAAGAGCTCTGATTCACCAAGTGAAGCTTCATTCTGTTTTATTCTTGAATTGCATTCTGGCTTCAATTGTTTCATTGATAAAAAAATGACTGTTAAAACTAAGATTTTTTTTTTGAAAGAAGTAATGTATAGATGATGATTGAATGATGTATTCTTCCAATTAGGAAAGGTCAATGCCAATTATTATCACAATAATGAAAGACTAATTGTTGAACTTGCATTGTTTTATATGTATAAAATGTGTCTTGGCTGTTATCTGGCAATAAAAGCCAATTTACTTAACTAATTTTTCCTGACAAACACTGTTTCTGTATTTATCTATGCTGTCTCTATCTTGATCTCTCATTGTCTATCTCAGATGTGCACACACATACATGCACAAACAAATATTCATACATTCACATCCACTAAGTGTGGTAAGGGTCTCAAATGTTGCTTTATAACTTAGCTTTATGAATTTATCCATGCTATTATTGAATCTTGATATCAAATTGTTTTATCAATTTAACTTTTTCGGAGTAGCAGCTAAATAGCATGACAACAGAGACACCTCTTCTGAATAACTTGGGTTTGAATCTTGATTCCTTCAATGCAAATGAAAAATAATAGTTTCTGAACTTTTAGTTCTGCACATTTATGTTTGGCTGCTGTTGGGACGGCAACGTTAGCAAGTCTGCCATGTGAGAAAATGTGTAGAGGACAGATGTTTTTATACTTAATATTGACTTGTTTCTTATTATAACCTTTTTGGTGCTAGAGTTGAAGAAGAATGGAATTAGAATCAATTATTCTCAGAGTACGAGTTTTAACACCCATAGTCCCATACTCTTGGGGGTGACATCAATTCGGTTTGATCGGTTTGAACAGTTATTATTAAATTAAATCAATTTAGTTTGGTCAGTTTAAATAATTGTTATTAAATTAAATCAATATTTTCGATTTATAAAATTTTTAAACCAAATCAAATTACTATTATAGTCAAATTATCAGTTTTAATTCAGTTTGATTCAGTTTAAATATTTCCGGTTTATCGATTTCAAACCAAAAATTTTTTTATAAATCGTCATTATTTTATTATAAATTTAAGAAAAAATATCGATAAAATATTAATAATATATATTTTTAAATAATTTAATATTATACAATCCAAAATTTATCTATTTCATTAATTAACACACCTAAAATTTATATATTTTTTTTAAATTAGACTATTTTTTATTAATTTTTAATTAATTTTTATGAATGATATTTTTTTTAAATTCTAAATTTATATTAAGTTAAAAAATATGTGATTGTATATAAAATCAAACCAAATAATATATTTAATTGTAATAATGGTAAAAAACTATATATATATATAATTTCAATTTAGTTCAATTTAAAATAAAAAAAAAATACTCAAATCGCAAATCAAACCGAACTTTCAGTTTACTCTATTTTTTAAACCAAATCAAATTAAATAAATTATAAAATCATCGATTCAGTTTGGTTTAATTGGTTTGGTTTGATTCGATTGGTTTAGCTTCCACCCCCAACTCTTTATGAAACATAGTTAACTAGTGTTTGGAATTGTTCATGTATTAGGCTTGAGCATGTGAAAGAACGGTGGTAGGATTGTGGATTCTTAAAATGCAAATATTTTTTGCTATCAGCTTCAAATTTTTGCTCTAATGGTAAATAAACTTCATATCAGAGATTTCTTTTGAAGGTGGGTCTCCACACTGTCACTTTTAAAGAAAAAAAATCAAAGAAATGTATATTTTGGATTTTTTTTATAGACTTTTATTTTGAGATTCATGTCTCATGAGCTTGTGCCTTGTGAATTGATCTAAAGGAGGAACATTGAAAATTTTGCATCGGAGAATTGTTGTCATCTAGTCTGGAATTGTGAGGATAAATTCCCTTGTTCTTTAGATTGAATAGGAATTCAGGATAAAAGCTATTGGTTTTAAGTCAAGTCTTCCTTTTCCTTTCTTTTATTGCAAGGTAGAAACCTGCTCAACTTTATCACTTTAGGGTTTAGCTTTTCAATACAACAAATAACTTTATGTACGTGGGTTAAGGTGTGATCTAGATTCTATACCTCAACATTATTTCTCTAAAATCTTTAGTTAGACCCTAAATCACCAAGCAAAGTTGTGACTGTATGCCTTTAATTTCTTATTAATGGATCATATGAAGTTATCAGTATTGTTTTCTTGGATAAGCCATTGGACCGACCTTAAGTATTAAGATGCTGATTGTCTGCAATTGTCGATTACACAGTAGTGTGTAAGCACCTTAATAAAAAGTTGTTCCATAGGCATCAAATAGGAATATCTCCAGGGTGATAGTGGGACTTGCCCTTTATGCCTTTCTTGCTCTACTTCTCTTTCTCCTTCTCAATTAAACATGTTCATGCTGAATTGTGCCACCGTAATTTTTTTTTATTTCAAATAGTTATAAAATACACAGAAAAAAATTAAATAAAATTAAACTCAATATAAAACTTATTATCCTTATTTACATAGTCAAGTAATTGCTGACCATTGGGGTGGTTGGTTTGTGCTATTATGGACTAATAAAGTAATGCTTGTCAATGTTGAAATTTGGTGTCTATCCATAGTTGTCTTATTGTGCAAGTCGATGAGTTGTGTACACCAAAAGATAAAAGATGTCCGTCTCATCAATTGCCAATCTACTTCTTGGGCAAGGACTTCTTTATGATATGCTACTATTATTTTTATTATTTTATTTTATTTTTCTACGAACATTCCCGGTAAACGCTCTGTGCATTTATCAAAGCTGCGCATACCCGTGCTTTAACTGCTTAAAAAAAGGAAAAAGAAAACAATAAAATAAATAGAAAGGGAAAATTGGTAACTAATTTATTCCCAAATTGTTATACATGCTCAATTATTTATCATTGGACTACTGATTGAGTAGTCTCATACATATTTCATAGTGTGTAGAAGGTTAGACGATTTCTTTTCCTTTAAAAATTTCTATAATATTAAAAAAAGTAACTGTTATGTTTGAATGTATTAATTTGAATTTAAAATTTTATATTTTAAATTTATTATTTGAAAAATATAAATAATTTAAATTTTGTATTTTAAATTTGAAAAAAAATAAAAATTTTAAATTAAAGATAAATATAATAGATTTAAAATAAATAGATAAAAAAATATTTAAAATATTAAATTTTTGAAGTATTATATTTCATAAAGTATTTAAATCAAATCTAAATTTATTTAATTTTAATGATTTAAATCTAAAATTTAAATTATTATCATCTAAATAAATCATAAAAATATAAGGATATATAAATTTAAAATCTCATAAATAATATATGTAAAATTATTTCAATAACCTATTTCTTGATAAAGTGAGAGATTATAATTTCTTAATATTATATGATAAACAACTTAGATATACACGCCATTTGCCCGTAAGCTTGTGAACAGTAAAATATTAATTTGGTGTTTTATTGTTCATCAATTGTAATTTTTTTTTCATTTTTTTATTTAATATATATGTATAAAAATATTATAATTAAAATAATAATTTTACAAATAAGTCCATATTTTTTTAAATTTTTTTATTTAGTTTTAAATTTATATAAATAATTAATTTTAAAAATTTTATTTTATAAAAAATTTCAATTATATTTAAATTATAATTTTAAATATATATATTATAATTCTTACATAAATATTTAAATTAAATATAAGTAATAAAATTAATATTATTTTTTTTTGATGTAAAAAATGGTGTTAGAAATAGAATTATGATTGAAGATAAAATTACTGTTTGATGTGATATAAATTATAAAATGATATAAAATTCACTATATTTTTATATTTATGATTGGAGATGGCCTTATGGTTTATTTCAAAATAAGTTCTTAATTAATGACATATCAATTAAGATATATTTGATCTGCACATCACGACACAATTAATATTATAAGTGATTAGATTTATTTTTTTAGTTCCTTAACATAAAATAATCATTTTATTTGGAGGATATTGTAAATGGTATGTTATTTCGATATACTTAATACTTTTGTATTTATTTTAATATATACTCTCATTTTAATTAAATTTATGAAATAAAATTGCACATTTTATTCATAATAAATATACAAAATGAACAAAAAATGTAAATGGTGTGCATCTAACTGGGCCTAATCCAAGAAGATAAATCGGTCAGGCCGAATCCACTAGGACTTCCACTAATTCGAATAACTTGCCAAAATTATCGTCATTAGGTGAACATATCAATTCGCAAGAGGAGACTCAAAGGGTAATAAATGTGAAAAGGTAGGGCAAATGGTAAAACCAAAATAATAGGCTTACCTAATTAGCTTTTGCTTTCGCTCAGTGAATAGCACCCGGCAGGAGAGAGAGAGAGAGAGAGAGAGAGAGGGGTTTACAGAGGAATTAAAACAAAAAAAAAAAAAAAAAAAAAAACTTTGAGAGGTAACAAGTATCTCTGCTTTTTGGTTCGCGAATATTTACTTTCTTTCCCTCTTTGCAATCTCGCTGCACTTTCCCTTTCTCCTCTCTAGAGTTCCAGATTGAAAGCTGAAATCCTCTGTGAGTTTTTGTGTTTAATTTATTATTATTATTATTATTATTAAGCTTGACCAACTGGTTCTAAGCAAGATCAGGTAAAATTTATAATCCTTATCTGGTTTATTTTTAATCTTAATTTCGTATATTGAGTATATACGGAAATATGTTAGTTATGCTGATTTGTTGATTGTATTGGATTTATTATTTTTTTTTAAGTTTCAACTGTTTTAAAATTTTTGTGTTAATTTCAGTTTATTATTGCCATTTTCACTGTAAAATTTTTGAAACCTATATTAAAATATTATTTTGGTAAATTATTTGACAGAAATTCGGTTCTATCTTTGCAGAGTCTGTAGAGAATGGGGAAGGGTTCAAAGATCAATTGTAAGTCAGCATCTCATAAGCTTTTCAAGGACAAGGCCAAGAATCGTGTTGATGATCTGCAAGGAATGTTCATTGATCTGCAGTTTGCTAGGAAAGAGAGCCGTACTATTGATGTGGCTGTTCTTGAGGAGCAAGTTCACCAGATGCTTCGTGAATGGAAATCAGAACTTAATGAACCCTCTCCAGCTTCTTCTTTACAACAAGTTAGCATTGAATAATTTTTTTCTCATTTTGAACACATGTATATCACTATACCTTCACATGTATGCCTGTATGTGAAAATATGTTTGTTTGTATTTGTATGTTTAGTGTAATTTAGAATGCATAAGTATATGATTGTGACCAATGGGTTTCTAAAATTAACAGTTATAATTATGAAACTCTGATCATTGTCGGATTATTTGTAGGGTGGAAGTCTTGGGTCGTTCTCGTCAGATATATGTAGATTGTTGCAGCTTTGTGAGGAGGAAGATGATGCCACTAGTGCATTAGCTGCACCAAAGTCTGAGCCTAATGATCAAAGTTTACATGTTGGGGATAGTGTGGTCTTTCATGAGGTAGGTCTTTTACTAAATGTTCCTAATTATATTATATTTAGTTTTGGAGTTCTTGCATTTGATTGTTGTCATGTAGTATGTGTTGGACTTGGAGCAGAAAGTCTGCGCTATAATCCTCTTGTATAAGATGTCAAGACATGCTTATGTACTATGCTATTTGTTTCATACTGATTATGTTAACAAGAATTTCTTGCTTCCTCGATGATTGCATAGGAGATACCTGTTGAACTTGAGCATGTGAGTGGTTTAAATCAGGAAATGGCAGAAGGGATTTGACTTTAAATCAGTCAGACCGTGAAACATCCTTAATTTAACTTTGGTGCAAAATTTTGCGCATAACACTTGTGATTTGGTTATGAGACGTGCTGTGGCATGGATACTACACTTGTCATTCTGTGGTGGCAGAGTAAACCCGGGCCCCTGATGAGCAATGTTTGATTGTACAAACCTAATCATAGTGCCAGTAAAAGTTCAATGGTTTGGGAAGCATTTAGATGGTGTAGGTGCAAGACAGGGGTGGCAAATGCAATATTGCTCCAAATTAGAATAATACAATTCTACTCTTACTATTTCCCTGCCTGACTAGGGATATGGTGTGTGGTTGATGGAACCAGTTGACGCACTCTAAAAATTTCCGAGTTTCTGAAAATGGCATCTTTGAGTCTTATTCTATCTAGTTTGCATTGCATTTATAGTTAGAGCATGGCTGTTGTTTTTGGGTTCAATGAGTAATCTAGGGACTGAGCTATGGTATTGCAGCTTGAAATAAATTGTCGTCTTAAAGAAATTGCTCTATAGGTTGAAACTTGAAGTTTTTCATTCTACTCTGCAGAAAGTTGATGTTCTGTAGGCCTATTCAGATTATTAAATTTCGATGGTTCCACCAAACTTGCTGCAATCACCAACATAAGATTTTGAATTAACCATAATATGTGTGAGCTGTCTCTTGATGTCAGTGGTGTATAGTTTTTCAGTTGACATGTCTTACTTTCCTAGTGATTGTAAGGTCCAATTTGTGTGTGGCATTCTATATCTGTCTTGTTGGTGTTAGTTTTTTTTTGGTTATCAATGTGTGTAGTTATTTTGAGGAGATTGAAAATCTTTGTACTTAGCCTGGAAAATTTGTACATCAAGTGTCTAACTTGGTCATCTTTTGAGAATTGATAAATTTTCTTCATGCTTATAATCTGGTTCACATTGGAATGTCATTAGAACTGAAAATGGGACTCCCTGGTGATTCTGGCTTTAACTTGTGTTAGGGATATGGTGTGAATCAGGGGCAACAAGAGCACAACTTTCCATTTGTTGATCAGTGCAAAGACTCTCCCTCAGGAGTTCACAACATGGCCATTAGCAACTTAGAAGGAGCTGCTCAGGTGGAATACCATCAGTATGCGTTGTCTCAACATTTTGAGTCAAACTTCTATGCTGGTTTGAATAGCTCAGACTTATGTGCGGAGGATGGTATTCCTCATGTTTCTAGCTATCTCTCCAGTATATGTCCTCCACCTTCTGCTTTCTTGGGCCCAAAATGTGCACTTTGGGATTGTCCAAGGCCTGCTCAAGGAGGGTTGGATTGGTGTCAGGACTATTGCAGTAGCTTTCACCATGCTCTAGCATTAAATGAAGGCCCACCAGGAATGGGTCCAGTTCTTCGACCTGGGGGTATTGGCCTAAAAGATGGTCTGCTCTTTGCTGCTCTAAGTGCAAAGGCACAGGGAAAAGATGTTGGTATCCCAGAATGTGAGGGAGCTGCAACTGCAAAGTCTCCATGGAATGCACCTGGTAAGCTAATTGTTGTTGTTTTGCATCTTTTGGGTGATGTTTATCTTTTTATTTATTTTTTATTTTTTTCTGTCTCTACATTTGAGACATCATATTCTCCAATAACGCATGATGCTCACTCCCAGTTTTGTATCTTCAATTATCTTTGATGATTGCAGAGCTCTTTGATCTTATAGTTCTTGATGGTGAAACAATTAGGGAATGGCTTTTTTTTGATAAGCCACGTAGGGCATTCGAGAGTGGGAATAGAAAGCAAAGGTCATTGCCAGATTACAGTGGGCGCGGTTGGCATGAATCAAGGAAGCAAGTGATGAATGAATTTGGAGGGCTGAAGAGATCTTATTATATGGATCCACAACCACTGAATAATTTTGAGTGGCATCTTTATGAGTATGAGATCAACAAGTGTGATGTTTGTGCTTTGTATAGATTGGAATTGAAAGCTGTTGATGGGAAGAAGGGTGCCAAGGGTAAAATAATAAATGAATCAGTTGCTGATCTGCAAAAGCAGATGGGAAGACTAACTGCTGAGTTTCCTTCTGATAACAAGCGCTCTGTTAAGGGAAGAACCAAAGTGAATGTTAAGGTTGGTGTGGGAAATGTTTATTCAGCTCCAAATCGAGTGGCTCCAACAAATGAAACATTTGATTATGAGCTAGGTCCTCCTTACAATTATCTCGTTGAGAATCTAGGTGATTATTATGTGACTTGACCAATATCTTTGGTTCATGTGGGACAAGCTACAATTGTCTAGTTTCATTAGCTGAGGCATTTCGTCTTATTGGTGGTCTGCTCTTAAGTTTTTCGTTGTCAATAACAGAAATTCAAGCCTCTTTTTGGCCGTGAATTGTGTATAGTTCATTTTCACATGGGAGTGCTGCCTGCTTCACTACTGGTGGGTGCTGGAGCATTTTCTAACCTGAAGATGAGGAGAAATGGCTGTTTTTCATCAGTCCATTTCTTAACTTATATGTAGGTGAACGTTGGAAGCCAATTCGTGTCACCAGAATAGCAAGTGAAAGGTGCAAAAAATAATTTTACTAACATATTTTTCTGGTTTTAAGACTTTATACTAATTGTCTCTGGCATGTTGCTAATGAGAGAGAGAATCTTAAGATGCAACTTCTGTCTGCCAAGTATACAATATTATCTGCTTAGAAATTTGTAAATAATCATTACATCAAATTCTGCAGAACTTGTTTGCAATTTCTTGTGCTTATTAGGTTGTCCAATGTTATTATACCACTTCCCCTTTTTGATGTCCTCCTCCTAACTCGATATGATTACATTTGTGGATTTTTTGGGATTTAATTTCTTGTTCAAATAAGTTCAATTTCACCGTTTTCATTTTCAGGTATTGTCATACCCATGAAAATTTTCAACTTGGAATTAATCATGTGTATTTCTCAATCATTTTGGAAATCATTTGTAGAACTTCTGGACTAAATATGCAAAAGCACTGCAGGGGCAGCAAATTTGCTAACCTACCATGTAACGTTCCCCAGGAAGCAGCAAAACCCAATGCAGTTGATTATGAATTCTTCTTCTAATTTCTAAAAGTACCGATTTAAGAAGAGGGAAAAAAAATTAGAAATCCCTAAAAGCACTGACCAATATAAATTTTCAGATTCCCAGATAACCATGTAAACTGTACATTACAGATCCCCAAAGGTCTCCATCTTATGGCGCCAGCAGCATTGGAAATCCAGATGGGTGAAGGCATCAATAATATCATTTCTACTGCACTTTGCTTAGGAAAGCTAAATAAATAATAATGAAGAGAACTACGTCAAGCAACTCATGGAATTGCTTCAATGCATTTGATTATTAATATTACTTGAAAAAAACTCGATGATACATCTAGAACCGATAGTTATCCATTGAGAACTGCTTGATTAACATAGGGCCATTGTTTTCAAGCTCCAAGACACATGCAATTACAAAATATTTATCAATTCTCTAAACAAACACTACTAATACTGATATATATTCATTATCTGCACCTACAGAAGCAGTCCAGGATTCCAGGACTACTGTAATTACAAGCTTGAGAAAACTCAAAACCATACTACTTGAGAAAAAGCTAAAAATACCTGACACAGGAATCTAGGCTTTCGAGGGCATTCCCTTCAGACACCATCATCATTCAATGTATCTGCAATCACAACATTTAGATAAATAAATGAGAGAATGAAAGGGATGGAAGTGTGTATGTGCAGGTCATGGTTGGAAGGGGAGATGGATTTATAGTTCCAGATTGGTTGCATTTGCACATCTATTGGTTCAGTTAAAGCTGCCAAAATAAAGAGAAAAAAGAAAGAATCAGTAAATATCATCAGATCATTATTTTTTTACAAATAGTAATCTGCTAACAATGACCAAATAGAGATGACCTGACAGCGCAATGTGCCCAAAAATCCATTATCATGATTTTTAAGTAATTCAAATATAAATAATTACATATTATTTATTTATTTCTTCTCTTAGATACTGAAATATTTTATTATCTTTCACATAAATATAAACCAAAAACATAATAATGACCAATTATTTTGTTATTGGCACATGGCCAAAACGAGTTGAGCTCTAGACTCAGTTGAATTACTTGGCGGGCTTTTTTACTATTTATTTATTTTAACCCCAATCAGCCCAACATATATTTTAAAACAATCAGGTTGCTAACGTGCGCCTCATATTCAGAGTTCAAAACCCCAAAAACCCTCATCAGTCATCAACATCTCCAAAAATCAACAAAAATGGCTCTTCAATCCTCCTCTCTCTTATCACCTGCTTTTCTTCTATCTCCGCGACCTAATTTTCTCTCCTATGCAACAGCAATTCCTACATTTTCCATTCCTAAATTGCCCTTCGCTAATCCAAGAAATTCCCTCCCCGTTCTCTTCTGCACTTCTCCAAAACCCGCACAACAACAACAAGAAGCAATTCTTCAATTCGTAGCTGATTCTAATGAAAAGACCCTCCCTTGTGTTCGAACATTCGAGAATGACTTGGCTCGGCTCAGTTTAGTTGGTGCTGTCGGCTTCGAGCAAGCTCTCACTGCAGCTGCAGCCGATGGAGGCCAGGCTGCTACTGAGCATATCGATTCCGGCGTTCCTGCAATGGTCGTTGAGACAGTTTTCCCCGGGCCGGGAGACGATCACTCCACCATCTCTACACGATTGGTCAGTTTTTGTTTTCAAGTATTTGAGCTTGTTTATGTGAATTTCTCTATATAGATTAATAATCGGGTATTGTTACAACTCTTTTAATCAATTGCAATTGTTTTTAACAGTTTTTACCTGCTAAGAAAGTAAAAGAAAAATCAACGAAACTCAAAAAGTCTTTCTCTGAAGATATTCTATCAGGGACTACATCTCAAAACATACTTGCCATGACTTTTAGACAAGTTGTTTTGCAACAGCTGTGGAACTTTGAACTTGTTGTGTTTAGGCCTGGCACAGAAAGAAATATGGAGGATCTTGAAAACCCAAGAGAGGTTGGACGCCCTTTTTATGTTCTTTCATATCATATGTCTTATTTTTTATTTTGACATCTGCATCTCTCTGTTGTGTGATATCATATTAATATGTCTGTCCTGCAGGTGCCACTTGATACTGATACGTTCAGTTCTCTTATGCATTTCGTATCAGAAGGTTCCTGCATCTTTCTTTCTCAGCTCATCAGATGAACAGGTCATCTCTGTGCTTGCTGAAGCTGTTTGCATAGTTGCTCTTCAAAACACTGAAAGGGATTTTCTTGATGATTTTTTGGGAAAAACTTCTAGAGGTATCTTCCGCTGGTTTCAAAAGCCTAAAAAGATTGCTTCCAAAGATTCATCTGTGATTATTTATAAATTCTGTGACGATGAAATTGTAGAAAATGCCAAGAGTTTGTTAGAAAATTTTAATTCAACCAAAGGAAGTTTTAAGGGAATAAAAATGAAGCACAAGTACAATTGGTGGACACCAGTGGCACACTCTAAGTTGGAAAAAATTGGCGGGCCTGATTTTAGTGCTTGGACAAGTGAGTATGTACCAGCTTATAGGTTTCAAATTGATGCTGAGAAAGTTAAGGATGTAAAATTTGAAGGCTGGAGAAGAACTGCAGAGAATAGGTGGGAAGTTCTTTTGACCCACTCTCAAATGGTACTCTATTCTTTCCTTTATATTGGGCTTTTGGCTGTTAATGGGGCACACTCTTTCATTTTGTGTTTTATGTTTAGCTGTAAAGGGAGGATGTCACTTAACTATAGTTGTGTTGTAGTGTGATTCACTTTAGTTTTCATTTCAGAAAAATAAAAGTCTCTGACTTCTGCTGTCTATGTGATAGGATGATGCTCATGTCAGACAAGTTTTGTCTTCCTTGTTTATGGCTCTGTTTGACTTTTAATAGTTTGAAGAGCCTGATGGGTGGATGTGCTTTTTTATCATGTTTTATTTACTTTACCCTGTTGTATGGGATCAATGCATTTTCTTTCTTAGTTTAGTTTGTTTTTTTTCTGTAGGCCAGGTTGGCTGAAATGCTAGATATGTACTATGAAGACATTTACTCATTGCCTGATAAAGAGTTATTATGTCGTACCGTTGCAAATTTTGCCAACCTTTCGAACAAAAAGGTATGCAGGCGGATCTTGTCTGTGTCCTTTTTATTTTATTGTTCTGGTTTTGTTTGTTAAATTTTTTTTTCAAAGGTTCAACCATGATGGATACACAGGGAGAAAAACAAAAGTGAACTATACGAGGAAAGCCAGAAGAAAAATAGCAGTTAAAAGAAATAAAAACATTATAATAGTATTTTCTGGAGAGACTGGTGCATTTTTTGGATGATAGAGTTTGCATTCTTGCTTGATGAACATTCATCATGTTGCTTTCAATTCAGAAACTGTTTTCCAATTTTGAACTCTGCATGTTAAATTTTAATTTGCAAATTACAAATGAAATCAACATGATGAGTTCAATGAGTTTGTGGATAGAATATGTATATTTAAAGTTATCCAAAACCCTCAACCCTACTGCAGCCAACTTTAAACCTGCTATATGTTTAGTATGACTTAGTTCTCTCTTTGGATTTCTTCCTATAATCTCTTTTGCTTAAATCAACTTTTAACTTTTTTGCTTATTTTATAAGTTCTTCAGCTGCTTTGTAAAGGGGAGGCAGTGTAGAATTCTTACAGTTTTCATTTGGAACTTGCGGGGATAAATTTGCAATTGACCTCTAATGGTTTTGCTGATTGTGCATTCAGCCCTTTTAAGTTTATCTTGCATCGGTTGATACCTGACTAACTTATTGCACTCTTTACAGAGGTCTTCTTTGCTGAACGTCTTGTCAGTTAGCCTTGCAAGTGGAATTTTTCTAATTACCATCAGTGTTCTGAGTCAGTTTTTTTCCCCATATCTACGAAAAGGAGAAATGTACACTCAACAACATGGTTTTCTTCCATCATCTGAAATTGAGTATGCAGTAACTGACTCTCTGAGCAGTGAAAAGGTACATTTATAGGATATGCATCACAACATTACTCTTGTTGAACCCACTAATTTAATATATAATTGAACATGTGTTCATCCTTGCATGTGTGTTAGTGCATGCTTTCGTATGAAAAGTTTGGTACTGCTTTCATACAATACTGATGCCTGGAAATGTTTCTGGGCAATATAGTAGTGATTATTTTGATTATTTAGAAGACATGAGTTAATACTTAATAGTTCTTATGGACATTTCCTTGGTTCTTGACTATTTTGTTTTTCCTTCCCAATTTCTTTCTGTTTTATGGAACTAATACATGTACTTCATGTGGATAGTTGCAAGAATTTTGCATCCTTTTTGTAAAAAAGATCAAGGATGCATTTGGCTGGCCTGATGATATAATAACAGAAACAAATATTGTTGCTTGGATTGGAAAAGTTCCAAAATACATGAAAGTGATGGGCGAATCTGATTGCAGTACTGAAGAAAATTCAACTTCTGCTCCCATACAGAAAATTGATGGAGATATGAAATCATCTGCACAGGATATTGCTAGTTATCAGGTAATCCAATTTGTTCAATTATGTTCTGGCCATTTTTTTGTATCTTATCTTTGTGCATTCTAATGCAAATCAGCTGCATAATCTTGCTGTTGCATTATGTTATTGTTAAGAAATGTTCAAATTAAGGTAATTTGGCAATACTTTTGATTGAGATTATTGTGGGACCCTCCTTGAACACAGAAACACATGCACACCCAACACTGGAAAAAGAAATAAAATATAATTCTGCCTTTTTGACTTGTGCTATCTCTTTTCAAGTAGATGCATATGCAAAAAAGGTTAGACATTTTCATATTAAGAATGACAACCGGTATTTGTTCTATCCACATTCTATTTATCCTTTCACATTTTGGCAGTGGTCTTTTGAGGATAATGATTAAATAGATTTGACCGCAACTAATTTGACCCAATTAATTTGCTTTTATTTGTGATCGGAATTTAGGTTGTTTTGTCAACTGATGGTAAAATAGTTGGGTTCCAACCTACAAGCCGGATAGGCGTGAATCATTGGGCAGCCAATCCCTTAGCACGGGAGCTCTATGGTGGACGGAAGCTATCCCCTGGTAAGCATTAGTTTTTTTTTTTTCTCTTTCTTATTTAATTTTATTTTACACCTTGTGTTGATAGTTCTACATTTTGGACTTTGGGCAAGCAGGCTTTATTGAACCTGGGCATAAGATTCGCCTTCCAAATGAGTTAGTTGTACTGGAGCTGTTAATGTCAGTTAATTTGGATGCCTACTTTGCATTGGCAAGGCCAGTTGCTTGATCCAAGTGAATATCATTCATTCAGCTTTTTGACACTCCATGCAGGTGAAGTCTAGAAGGAAAATTTAGATTGCTAGATTAGATATTACATGAAAATTTTAATGTGAATCACAAGCGCCCAAAAAAAAACTCTAGAGCCTTCATTTTATAATTCTAAAAATTTGAAGGGCTTCTTCGAGCAATCAGATTCAAAATATTGGTCCTACAATTTGAGATGCATTATTTTGGTTTGGGAAGGCATTTTATGTCCAACTTGCTATGTAATTTATGGTATTTCATGCAAGCTACTACTATTTTTTTTTCTTGATAGTTTTCTTTTTCAGGGATTGAAACCTTAAAACACAAAGATGACTATAACCTTGTCAATTTTTATACTGCTTATAATTTATTTATTTTTTCTCATTTTTCTTGGTGCATTACAATTTTTTTTTAAAGCGGTGGAAGTATAAAGGATTAAATATTTGTTGAGACTGCTATCCATTTTACGTCACCTTGTAGCATATCGGCTTTCAATCATTATATTATCTGTTTTTTGCAGTTATTCTCTTTGTATTTGCACCCCAAGTTTTTCATGTATGAAATAATCAATTTTTCAAGCGATTTAGAGAAACTAATTAAGCGAACGTTTAGGGCATGTTTGTTTTTGAGAGAAATGGAGAAAAAATTAAAGAATTTTTTTTTCGTTTGATTACTTAATAAGAGAAAGAAAAAAAAAAAAAGAAAAAATGTGATTTTCGCGTTAAAGAGAAAAAAAATCTCTCTAATACTCTTCATTTTGGAAAAAATAAAAAGAAACTATAGGTTTCAAAATGTTTGTAATATAAATTATAAAAAAATATATATATTTTTTCTCATTATTTTTTTTAATGAAATTAAAAAGGTAAATATTTTACAAATGAATTTAAATATTTTTTTATTATCTAAATAGAAAATCCAAATAATATAAAAAAATTAAATTCATTTCTTTTCTCTTCTCTTTATTTCTCTTATTTACACAATCAGTTTACCAAACAAAACCTGATACTTAGTTACTAAAATTTGCAAGTCTAAAGTAAGCCACTTGGGTGGTCTTTGACTCATTGTCAGTAAAAATAACGAAACAAGTCAAATTAATGAAGCAAATTTGGAATAAACTCTACTGCTAAAACCAGCTTTAGGAAAACCTGAGCCGTACGCCAACCAACCAGTATGATAAGACTTCTAAAATAGTGAGATTTTAAAGAGAGATTATTGAAATGAAGCTGTTATTGTTTATTTATCTTTAATCAACAAATGGATTTTCCTTTACTAATACGGCATTTACAAGTGTGTGAATTAGATAAAACCCATTATTAGATAAACTCAGTTTATAATTTGCATTAATTTAAAAATCGAATCTTTCTTTTTAGCCAAAACAAAATCTAAATTTTTTCAGTATTTCAAATTCATTTGAGCTCCAATTCAACAATCATGGCTGACAAAACCTTTCATATAGTTATGTACCCATGGCTTGCTTTAGGCCATATTACCTCATTTCTCCATCTCTCAAATAAACTTGCAGAAAGAGGCCACAAAATCTCATTCCTTTTGCCACCAAAATGCAAACCCAAGTTTGAACCTTTTAATCTTCACCCAGATCTAATTTCTTTCGTTCCAGTCTCTGTTCCTGACGTTGATAGCCTGCCTCCAGGCTCTGAAACGACAGCTGACGTCCCTTTCACTTTGTTACCTCTTCTAATGAGTGCAATGGATCTAACAGAACCAGTTATTGAATCTCTCCTCCTCCGCTTAAAACCCAATTTTGTGCTTTTTGATTTTTCTCATTGGTTGCCTGCAATTTCTAGAAAACTTGGTATCAAATCTGTGCATTATTGCACTATTAGTCCTGCTTCCATTGGTTACCTGCTCAGTCCTGAAAGAAAACTCCTTGAGAAAAACTTGACGGAAACTGATTTTATGAATCCACCACCAAGTTTCCCTAAATCGTCTATTAAGCTACGACTCCATGAAGCTCGAGGTCTAGCTACTGTAACTGCGCAAAATTCTGGCACTGAAATTTCATTTCTGCAACGGTTATCAATCTCGTTCAATGAATGTGATGCCATTAGTTTCAAAGCCTGTTTCGAAATGGAAGGCCCGTATTGTGATTATATTGAGAAGCAATTTGAGAAGCCTGTGATTTTAGCAGGTCCTGTTGTACCAGAACAGCCCTGTTTGGTATTAGATGAACAAATTGCCAAAGTATTGGATAATTTCGAAGATGGAAGTGTGATTTATTGTGCTTTTGGGAGTGAATGTATTCTTAAAAAAGATCAATTTCAAGAATTGGTATTGGGCCTTGAACTCACAGGGTTACCCTTTCTTGTTGCCCTGAAACCACCAATTGGAACCAAAAAAATCGAATCAGCACTACCAGATGGGTTTGAAGAGAGAGTTAAAGGACGAGGATTTGTTTATGGAGGTTGGGTTCAGCAACAGCTAATCTTGAAACACCCATCTGTTGGGTGTTTTGTGACTCATTGTGGATCTGGGTCTTTATCAGAGGCCATGATAAATAAGTGTCAATTAGTATTGTTGCCCAATGTAGGAGATCAAATAATTAATGCAAGATTGATGGGTGGTGATCTGAAAGTTGGAGTAGAGGTAGAGAAAGGCGAAGAAGATGGGTTGTTTACAAGAGATGGGGTTTGCAATGCCGTGAAAGCTGTAATAGATGATAGTGAGAAAGAGAAAGAGGTGAGAACAAACCATGCAAAATGGAGAGAATTTTTGTTAAGCAAAGGGCTTGAGGACGCTTATATTGATGGTCTTGTCAAGAAATTGCATGCACTGTTAGGATAATTGCCCTTTCAGGACTTTTGATTATAGGTACTATATTTATACATACAATTGTATATTTTAATAAAATTGAAGCTTTAGTCGGTATAATTATTCAGAGCATGCCATTAAGAAGATAATTAAGGATTGTGCAGATATGTAAGCTTCATCAGGATTTTTTGCTGCTCTGCTTTTCCATGGTTATGCTAGTATTTTACTAGATGATGTTCATGGGAGGTTTCTTGGTCGATCATGAATATTCATATCCTGTGTTTGACACTAATGGAGGTTGTTCACGTCGAAAAACCTTAAAGGTTTATCACAAATAATAATAATAATTTCTAATTGCTAATTGCTAATTGATTATGCATTCATATAGTATGATAGTAAGTGCACTATTCAATTTGAAAAGGTTTCATTATTTCGAATATAATCATTTTGATTTTTGAATATATTATAAAATATATTATTATTTTATTTAAATATTTAATTCATATCCCCCATTGTTAAAATAGAAATAGGAATTTAGTAATCATTAATCACGTAAATTGGAGTTCTATTTAAATACTTTGTTATGGCAGTAAAAAGAAGAAATAATAATTATTAACACCAAATTACAAAATTTTTATTGGTCTAATGACTTAAAACAATCCAAAACTTTATGTCATTTTTCAATTTATCCAAAATTTTAAATTTTATCAATTTTATCTTAATTTTTAAATTAATTATAATTATAATCAACTCTTAAAATTAGAAGACTTAATAATCTAAAAAAATCCAAAACTTTTTATATTTTTTAATTTTATTTAAAACTTTAAATTTTATTAATTTTTATCCACAATTTAAATTTAATATAAATTCAGCTTAATTTGTAGACTCATAAATAAGGAAAATTATATATTATTTTGAAAAATATGGTAATTTAATTGCATTTATTATATAAATTATTTTTTTCATTTAAATATATACATAAATCATCAGTAAATTAAACTTTATAACAAATCAATTTATTTTTTTACTTAATAAAAAAATATTCTCTGCATATATATTAGATTTATTACACATGATTTATATAATTCTTATAAAATTTATTTTATTAATAGTTTATTTTATTATTTTTAACTATAAAAAATAGTCTATTTATTTCATTGAAAATATTATATTAAGTTTAATTTAAAAAATAAATTATTGAATATATTATATTTTTTTCAATAATCAGAAATAACAAATTTAAATTCAAATTTGAATTAAGTAAAATCATTTGAAAATCTCTCAATCTTATGAAAATGGAAATTGATTTGAAGGTTAAATGTTATATTAAGTTTAGTATATTATTTTTAATTTTAAAGACTGTAAATTAAATTTAAATTATTGATAAAATTTAAAATTTTGAATAAGATTAAAAATGAGTAAAAATTTAAATTTTTTAGGTCATTAGATCTTTTAATTTTGAGAATTGATTATAATTCCAGTTAATTTTAAAAATTAAAATAAAATTGGTAAAATTTAAAATTTTTGACAAAATTAAAAAATATATAAAATTTTAAATTTTTAAATCATTCGGGCTTAATTTTATCTAATTAGTATTTAAACAATAATATAAATTAGCCATAATAAGTAATTAAATGAAAATTAAAAAAAAAAATGCAAATATTCTTGTCAACAAAATAACACCTTTTATTCTAGTTGTTTCAGCCGTTCGATCTGTAATTCAACACGTGTTGGCCTTTTAATTCCATATGTTTTATTTCTTTCGATGCATAGAGCCACAACCGATTTTCCCCTTTTCACCACGCAAGTCCTACCATCCAAGTTCATTCTCTACTAGGGTTTTGGAATCGATAAGCAAAATCCTCTTCTTTAATAAGGAGAAAAATCGCAGAAGCTGCTTCTTTATCAGATCGGCTTCTCATTGGAGTCGAACAACTAGTCCAAATCTTCACTATCTATCTCTGTTAGCTTCTCCGCAAGTCACTATGGGAAGAGGAAAGTTCAAGGGCAAGCCCACCGGTCACCGCCAGTTCTCCACTCCAGAACAGATGCGTAAGATTCTGGATAACTTCTCTCTGTTGTTTTTATTTTTTTTCCTTTCCCCGAAAATACATAATCGTGTTAGGAAATTTTAACTTCCGATGGTAATTCAGTGTTTTCTTTGTTTAATTGCTAAATCTAGTCGGATTCTTAATTGAACTGATAATACTAGGGGATTAGGATTCCTATTTTTCCCCTTGGATCTTAAAATTGTGGAATTGTCGATTCTGTTTCGCCGGAATTGGTTTCAAGTTTTTAAGAAAATTTACGGTAAGGTCTCATGGTTTGTTTTAATGTCTGATGAACATTACTGATGCAGTTATGCTTTGATTATGGTTCTTGTGAATATATAAGTGAATTTGTTCGAAATTGGTAAAATTGGAGAACGGTAATTAGGAAAACTAATTGGAACAATTGGCTATTTTTATTCTAATTTTAATTCTGGATGCCTTTCCCTTCAAATGTTATCTGAAAACATGATAAGTACAAAGTTTTAATCGTGAAATAGCTTTTAGCTTTGATTAAAGCCAGAAAACTGTAGGAATATAATTGCTCCTTGTAGGTAACAAGGTATTGCAATAGAGCATCAAACATACTTTCTTGTGAGCCATATAACTAGGTTTGTGTAGGAAAAAAAAATCTAGAATTGTGAAATAACTCATAAAAAAAAGGGTTTAGTATGGAAGGATGTATTAGTTTTGCCAATCTTTATATTCTAAACTGTGGAAAAGAAGTGTTTAATATGGAAGCATGTATTAATTTTGCCAATCTTTATATTCTACTAGTAGTGATTAGTTTTTAAATTTATTTTAAGTTTCACATGAACTCTGAGATATATACAGTTGACTTAAGCATTGACTGACTTACAACTTTTTCCATTGTTATGTGTTGTTACAGTTGCTGGCACCTCCACCCGTCCTCGTACATTTAAAAGGGTCTGTCTCTTCATCAAACATTACATAATATCTAAAACATTTGTTCAAGTTCATTTTGTTTTTTACATGCATGCTTGTCAATTCTATATTTGCAATTCCATGTAAGCATTTCTACTCTTGTTCTTAGGAAGAAGCTGAGTATGAAGAGGAACATGCTGAAGAAGAATCTGGAGAGGAGTCTGAAGAAGGATCTGATGATGAACCTGATGTTAGTAAATGCCAGTTTGCCATATTAATCAACGTTCTATTTTCATGTGTATAGATTGGTTTGTAAGAATGTTTCATCAACATGGAATTAATGCCTGTTTCTTTGTGTAACAATTTAGCAAAGGCGAAAAGGAACTCAAGGTCTTATTCAGATTGAAAATCCTAATCTGGCAAAGCCAAAGAATGTGAAAGCTAGAGATATTGATGTAAGTTAGAAATAATTTGTCGCTTCACTACCTCTATTGATTATGGTTTTTGGGGAAGTAATGCGTCAATTTTTATTTGCAGATTGGGAAAACATCAGAGCTTTCTAGGCGTGAAAGGTTAGATTGCTTGCCCTTTGTGGGAACTGCCATCAAAACAGAATTTTCAATTATGTGGAATGAAATGAACTATTCTATGTTTCCTGGTTTTTTACCTTTTCTGGAAGGAATTAAATCATTTAATTGGGGTTCAAACCTGACAATTGTTAATTATCTACGCTGAAGAAATTTTATCTGACTTCATTTTTTGTCCTTTTTTTTTTTTTTTCAGGGAGGAGTTAGAGAAACAAAGAGCACATGAGAGATACATGAGGCTGCAAGAACAAGGAAAAACAGAACAAGCAAGAAAAGACCTAGGCAAGTATTTACATTTTATTTTTTGGTTCTTTTTCTTTATAGTTGGAGTTGTGCAAGGGATATTAGCTTTGACAAGTAAAATTTTCAAAGTGGTTAAGCAAAGGGATATTAACCTAGACTAATGCCCTATTTTATAAACATCTACTTAACCCTATTGGTATGTCGATCAAAGTTGGAGGAAATTATTTAGCGCAAGACATCAAGGGTGAATCAACATTTCTGTAGATAAGATAGATGATTAAGTTGCTAAGCATTGTATGTGTTTTTACATTTGTCCACCTATCCCATCTACTTGACTACTTTTAACCTATAATGCCTATCCAATTTAAATCAATTTATTTATCTGCTCATAAAAAATGGCTTCAATTGACTGTTTCTAGATGTTGTGGGTTTTATCACAGCACTCACCAATTTCCTGAATTGCTTCCTTGTTTTTTACAGAGCGCTTGAATCTCATACGTCAGCAAAGGGCAGAAGCTGCCAGAAAGCGAGAAGAAGAGAAGGCTGGTAATATTCTGAGACAGTTGCTTTGTTCCTTTCATCTAATGTCTCAAAATTGCTTTTTGCCTCATATCTAATGTCTCAAAATTGACAATCGTTCTGTTTTTCAGCCAAAGAGCAGAAGAAGGCTGAAGCAAGGAAATGAATTTCCTGGAAACGTCATTCTAAACGAGCAGTGCCCTTCATGATTCTAGAGAACTTGGTAGTTGGTTTATAATTGTTGTCGTCCTTACTAATTGTGCTACTTAAAATTTCTTGCTTACATTACTCAATTGATTATCATGTTATTATGTCTTGAAAGCAAATAGATTTCCAATAATTTTTCAGAATTATCTTCTTAATTTGTACACAAATGCTTTGTATGGCATCTATTGGAATGTGTCGGAGGAGCATTTGAAATCAATTTTCAGCTCACTTCCATGTATGTTTATGTTTATAGGTTGGTTCTCTCATTATATCAAAGAGAAGTTAAATGATTAATGGATGGATGTGTTGAAGGGATTTTGGGGATGGGAAAGGTCTCCTCTTGATGTATGCTAATATCTAGAAGAAATTCTTCTCTTATAAGAGCTTATTTGAATTATAACCGAATACGGTAGCTGAAGGGGGCTCTCTCTTGAATTAATTTTACTATTGTGAAGATTATTCTCGCTTTTTGTTTTTTTAATTTTGTTAAAAAGATGTATCATGTGAAATAAGAATATATACATTATCATTAAAACTGATTGACGTCATGTTAATTACAGATCATGTGACAGCCATTAGTTAAGGTAATGTAATGTAATGCATGGAACGAAATTTTATATTTTTTTTTCACTTGTTTCATCAATACTTTTGCTGTCGTGTTTGCGACCATAGCTAAAATTAACTATGAAAGTAAAAAAAATAAAAAATAAAAAATTAATCATTATATTTCTCGCGATTGAAGATAAAAATGAAAAATTATTGCAATCCATTTGACTACATTTCTAATTATGCAGTCTGCAAGGCAAAATTATCATCTTATCATGGTTTGCATTCTACAGTTAGTACTTGTCATTTAGCAATGCTATAAAACTGAAATTCTATATTGCTTGGAAACATTATTTTCTTTACCTGCTTAATGGTCCTTGGCCTTGCAAAGATAACAAGTTGAATAAAAATACGGAGGCGGGCATGCGATGAAAGAAAAGTCATCTAATTCTGAGGTGATCTCCTGGTGGTTGACTGACCATTTATAGTACCTACTGCGGACGGTTGACTGACCATTTATAGTACCTACTGTGGACGGTTGACTGACAATCGACTATTTAGGCATGCTGAAGCAGAAAGGAGACTACCAGTCTACCAGACTTCTGATGGTTGTGGTTTTTCATTTCTCTTGCTGCTATTTTAAGTGATGATGGCTGGTTCCATGAGAGTTTACGCACTTGTTTTCCTAAAGTTGCTCTGCCTAGCAACTTGCTATAGCAACCCTGATGATCATGTTTTATGTGTGGATAGCGAGAGACAATAGTTTTAAGCAAGGTCTTAAAGATCCTTCAAATCGATTGTCATCTTGGGCTGCTTCCCAAGTTGATTGCTGCAAATGGATTGGAATTGTCTGCGACAATTTAACTGGCCATGTCAAAGAGCTCCACCTTGGTAATTCTATGTCTCCTGTTATATATTTCGAAAACTGAGGGTTGTACATGTCTTTCAAAAGATCCATCTTGCCGGGTAACATAAGCACTCGGTTGCTCGATTTGAAACATCTTAGTTTATTGGACTTGGCTACAATGACTTGGGAAGGATTCCAATTCCCTGCTTTATTGGTTCTATGGTGAGTTTGACTTATCTTAATCTTTCTGAAGCTGGATTTCGGGGATTAATCCTTCCACAACTTGGTAATCTTTCCCGTTTGAGCCACCTTGTCATTCAAGGTTCTGTGGAATCGGATGATCAACATAAACTGTATGTTGAGAATCTTAATTGGCTTTCTCATCTACCATCACTTGTACACCTTGATTTCAGTAGGGTGAACCTGAGTGCAGCTTCCGATTGGTTGCTGATAATAAACAAGTTGCCTTCTTTATTAGAATTGCACTTGTTTGATTTTGTTCTCCCTGCTATGCCTCCGCTATCCAAAGTTAACTTCACACGTCTCCAAATCCTTGAAATTTCTCTAAATGATTTCAGTGCTCCAATACCCAAAAGGGTTCTCTCTCTTGATAATTTCATTTCTTGACCTGAGCTTGAATTACTTTGATGGTCTAATTCCCAGTGGTTTTTCAAACTTAACTTCTCTCAGAAACCTTGATCTTTGTTCAAACAATCTCCTTTCTCCATTACCCAAATGGCTGTTTAGTCTAGATGCCCTTATTTCTCTTAACCTGAATCGAATAATATTGAGGGTCCAATTCTCAGTGGCTTGAAGAACATGCCTGAATCGAATAATTTTGAGGGCCCAATTTCCAGTGGCTTGAAGAACATGACTGGTCTTAAAAATCTTGATCTGTCTCGAATTGATTCGCCCGTAACACCATACCTGAATGGTTGTATACTTTTCAAAATCTCGAGTTTATTCATCTCCAGTCAACAAATTTGAAAGGTGAAATCTCAAGTGCCATACAGAACATTATTTCTCTAATTACGCGTTACCTGCTTGGTAATGAACTCAAGGGGACACTTCCAAGTACCATGGGAAATCTTTGTAACTTGAAAGTTATTGACTTGGAAGATAACTTGGGCGAGAGATTTAGGAAGCTCTCGAAAGCCTTTCAGGTTGTCTTTCACATAGTTTAGAGTCATTATTCTTGCCTGGTAACAACTTTTCAGGTCATCTGCCTGATAAAATTGAGCAGTTACGAAATCTCCAGGACTTGACAGTGGGTAATTTGATTTCTGGTCCTATTCCTAAGTTAATCGAGCAATTAGGAAAACACCAGTATTTGGAGTTAGGGGGTAATTTAATTCTAGTCAGATTCCCAGGAAGATTGTCATCCCTGACATTCTTAAATCTCGCGGGTAATCAATTGACCGGAACTCTTCCTCGAAGTATGGGAAACCTATCAAATGTGCAAGAGCTTTACATCTCTAAAAACATGCTGGAATGGTTTGCTACTGAAGTTCACTTTGCTAATCTCACCAATCTGAGAACCTTAAAGGCATCTCATAACCATCTCACTTTCAAAGTCGGTCCTACTTGAGTGCCTCCATTTCGGCTCTACAGTTTAGATCTGAGTTACTGCAATTTGGGTCCCCAATATCCCATGTGGCTTCAATCTCAAGATTATTTTTCAGAAGTGGACCTCTCCTGCACTGGGATTTCAACTAGTATTCCCACTTGATTTTGGAATTTATCTTCTCATTCTAATTATTTGAATCTCCCCCACAACCAGATCCAAGGGGAGCTTCCTAGTAATCTTGGTATTGAATCATTTTGGTCATGATATAAGGTAATTTGTATTCATAGTCACTAAATTATAGGCTAAATTTTAATATGGTCACATACGTAATTCTTTTATTATTAAGGTCATTAAATAAATTAAAAAATTATATTATAGTTTTCAGGCAAAATTTTGGCCAGATTTACTGATGTGACCGACAAATAATCTAATCATATACTGACTCACCAAAAAAAATATCACATCAGTCTAACTCATAGTTAATGAACTATAAGTCAAATTTTAATATGATCACATACTTACTTTTTTTCATTATTATAATCATTAAATAAATTTAATAATTTTATTATAATTTTCAGGTTAATTTTCAACGAGTACCCTAAAGACACCGATTAAGAATGATTATTTCAGATAAAATATAATTATAAAATAATTATATTAGAAAAATTTAATAAATTAATATAAAAATGAATTGAATGAAGAAAAAAAAAGATTTTAATAGAATTGTATTTCATTATAATCATTACCATCCCAAATGATAGATTATAATATCTACTTTTTACTCATTTATTTTATTTTTAGATTTATTTATTTAATATTATCTGAATTTTTATTTGTTAAAGACACTCATTAAAAAAATCATTAATAAAATCGAAAAAAAAATTTAATTAAAAATTAAAAATTTATTTTAGTTTTATTAAATAATACATCTTTTATTAATAAAAATTTCATTAATAAAAAATCACATGTAAAATTCTTACATTTGAAAGGAAGAAATAATAAGAAAAGAAATAATAAGCAATCAATATATCAATCTCATTAGACAAATACATCACAATTAAAAAATTTTATCCATATTTCATTGTAGAAAAAATAATGAGATATAATAAGTTTTTGTGTTTTTAACATTTAATTTATAATAAATTAAAAATCAAATAATAATAATTTGATTTTATAATATTGATATTATTTATATAATTGTGAATTCTAATTTTTTTTAATATTAAAAAGAGGAATTAAATTTGAATATATTATTCATATAAATATATATTTATTATTAGATTACATTTTGTGTGTTATAAATTTTAATTAAAAAACAAATTGATTAAATTTTTCATATTGAATTTTCAAATTGTTTTTAAATTAATAGTTAAGTTTGTCTGAAAATTATAATAGAATTATCAAACTTGTTTAATGATTATAATAATAAAAAAAAATACATATGTGACTATACTATAATTTGACTTATAGTTCAATAATCATGGATTAGGCTGATATTGTCACGATCCGACTCCATTTGAGCACATGATCGGTACTAGGGAACGGAAAAGTATAAAACTTTTGGAACCCATAGTACGCCTGACTTACTATTGAACAACAAAACCTGTAATATAACAACTATAACTGTCACAGACAAGGACTATAAGCCCACATATTTAACATAATTTCCATAATTTAACATGATTTACTAGCTAATCAGGGCTGACATCATGCACTAAACATAACAATTAAGTTCTGCTTAACAGAATAACCAATAAAAAAATAACCATAAATCTGATATTGAAAATAACAATGCGGAGCTCTAAAATTTTTTATTATAGTGAATATAAAATAATAATATAATAAATTAAATAATTTTACTGCCTGAGAATTAGGAGGCAAGAATACTCAACTTAAAAAAATTAAATCTTTTTAAGCTCGACCCGGAACTTGGGAAAAATATTTGAACAGGAGTGAGCGTTCGACTCAATGAGCTGATATAAATTTATTTAACATGCAGGTCATTTATTTAATTTACATGAAATGTCACATTACACATATTCATCCATAAACATATATAACATACATGATGAAAAATATTTGTGGAATCCAACCTCATCTATATTTTCGTTTATCGTAAAAGGAGAGTCGACCCCCTCCCTTGGCTCTCTTAATTCCAATTATGGGGTCACGATGAGATCAACTCAAACCAGACATCCCTATAATGTCTTATCCATGTCCAGAAATCACGGTGAGATCAACTCGAACTAGATAATCCCTGTAATAGCATCCTCATAAATCATGTTGTGTCATGTTACATCGTTGATCTTTTATGTGTTAGTGGTGGATTCCACATCACCCTATTTTCTATCGTAAACATATACATATAATGTCAATAATTATCATCATCAACATCATATAAAATGACATAAACATATATCATGCTACTAAATTTGATGCAATAATGATAGTTTATATATATATACATATATTGTATTCATTAATGTTTACATGTTATGCTTATATACAGAGTTGAATTAAATATATCAACTCACAACTTAACGACCATTAACCAGCTAGCTTTCTTCGGAGTGCCTGAAATATGACAATTAGGAAATTCCTGAATATCTAGATCGAATAGCATAGAGAAGACATTAGAATATAAAGATACATATTAATTTAATAAATTATTGACTCCTAAGAGTTTATCGAAATTTCGACAGAACCTCCCCTAAAATTAGAATATTACCCGCTAAGACAAAATATTAAACACTTCAAAATAGCTTACAGAGCAAATAACATTAACTCAATAACTCCTTCTGGGTTCCCAAATTTATCATCACCGCTATAACAATTCATCCTGTCAAAAGTGTAAAATAATATTTAAAAGGTCTAAAATCACAAATTTCCTTTTTAAAAAATTTATTTTTTAAAATTTTTTCTAAATTCGATATACCCTATATAATATAAATCATGCATTTAATTAAATATAGCTTATTAATAGCTAACCATATAAATAAAAGAAATAACTGATATTCATAAAATAATATTTATTACTTTTTTTTTAAATCTTAATAAAATTCTAGAAAATACATTTTATTAACAATATATTTTTAATTTATATTAACATCACATATTTACTAAAATAGTTTATATAATTAATTCAAATACCATTTATATAAGAGAACCTTTTATACTTAAAAATATTTAATTTCAACTCATTTTTTTCATAAAACTCATTTTAATATTTAAAAAATAAAATAATAATTAAAATATATTAAACCATTTTCATTGAATTTCATAATTTACCTCAACCATTGAAAATCATTTAATTCAATTAATTAAAGATAATTTTATACATATGTAAATCAAGAAAACCATATTAATAATTCTAGCTCCAAATAACTTAAAATAATTAAAGATAATTATCTATCTTATTTATGGTACATATAAGAAAATAATTAAAAATTATATATATATTTATTAAATAAATAAA
>CANXYC010459842.1:0-29419 GCA_948193065.1 Aleurites moluccanus
TTTGGCCCACATTAAGAATGCATCAGATTTTTGGGTTTTATTTTGGTACATGAATTATAATCATGCAAGAGACAAAACCATCACCATTCACATGTGAGGCTAGAGCATTTAAGGGATTTCAGATTTTAAAGAAAGGAAAAATCGGCTTTTACATAAAGCAATTTAGCCTTTTTGACTTTCTTACCCGATTTGGCTAAACATGCTTTTTAGAAGCTTAAAGCCACAATTGTTGGTACCATTTGTATCTTTTTTGTCTATACTATGCCGTCTTTAGTTTGATCTTTGTAAAAGCCTATAAGAGGCTGAATGTAAGAGAAGGAATAAAGATTTGGATGAATGAAAAAGTTGTCTTTCTCTTTCCATTGTAATTTCCTTTCAATTTTAAATTTTACTTGTTATTCTTTCAATTTATGCAAATCTGCCTTCATTACCTTAAATTTTCAGTTTAAGCTTTTAATTTTCAGCATATTTATCTTGTTTTAAGTTTGATTTATTATCTTTAAATTTCTTGTCTTTATTTGCAATTTACCTTTCAATATTTTTCCTATTTTCTAGTCTTCCAATTTCCAACCTGTTTACATTAAAATAGGAATTTCATTTCAGATTTTCTATATCAAGCCTTGAGAATTTTGTGATCTTTTCTTCCTTGAACTTTTTATTCAACTCCTTATCTTCAATTTGATGAAGGAAGCTTTTTATTTTGCTTCTGTTTTAATGGCTCAAAACTCATCACAAATCTGAAACTTTAATCTGCCTTCTATAAATACCTAGACCTAAGTATCTTTAAATTCCATTTCCCAAATCAAACCTTCACCAAACCTTACCAAACTTAACCAGAAACCTTAAAACACCCTAAGAACCTTTAAAATAAATTTAGCTAATTTTTAAAATTCATTTGTGGAAGTGCATTTTTTGGGCAGTAGCTTCCTTAGGAATTTCGGTTTTGAGTATAATTTTCCATCTTATATTTTCTTACCCAAATTAACTCCAAATGTCACCAAAATTCATGGGCAACCTTCTAACATCCAAAATGACTTGAAACACTAATTAGAACAAATTTATAAAGTCATTTGAAGAAGCTGAACCTATTCATTTTGGAAGATAGATTTGGCATTTGCTTGAAAATTCTTGGCCTTACCTACTCTTTTGCTTTCTTGTAGGGTTATTTGGTTGAAGCTCACTTGTTTGAAAGCTGATATCCATCATTTGGTATCAAAGCTTTGGTTATCAAAGTGAGCTATTGATAGGTAAGATTATCTAGTCCTTCAACTTGTGTTGTTGTAGTTTGTTGTACAAGGGCTGTTTGTGGGTATCAAGGGCTATTTGTTTGAACTTTATTGAGGGAGAAAATGTCTGATGAAGGGGACCAATCTTCATCTCCAACTAACTGTATAGCTTCTTAGGAGGTTGCTAATATAAATGTTAGAAAAGAACTTAGAGGTGAAATTGTAAGCGTAAACTTAAAAAGTATGAAAATAATGCAAGCTCTTCCCTCCTCCTCTCACCCTAACCCATTACCTTCCCAACACTCATACATCTCTCCTATGACCAATTTAAACACCCGCAATTATATACCACCAGGCCCTATTTACACTTCACTATATACAATACTAGCTATTGCCACTCAATCTCACACATCAAATCCAACTAGAACTCATATTGCACCTACATACTACTCTCCACCCCAACCCACTCTTAACCCCATAAACACTCTACCAATCAATAGAAACGAAGTCTTACAGCCCCCTCACACATATAGCCCACCTCAATCTTTACCATAACCATACCACCATTCAACCCTAAACACTTTACCACCCCAAATTGCACCTCAACCACCCTTGTTTGAGCAACCAGCATTGGAAGAGTGTCTTGATGTTGAAAAAGTTGAAGCTAGTTGTGAAAAGAACCAAGGGATTGATCACTTTCCTTTGGAGAGCCAAATTCATGAGTTGAGTGTCCTTCAAGAGGATAGAAAAGGTAAATTCAATGAGCATCAAGAAGAGCCATTTGCAACTGATTATGAGAAGGAAAAAGAAGTAGAAGTGATGGAGAAAGCTATTAAAAATGAAATGCCTCTTATTTCTCATGATATGCATGCTGAAGTTTCAACATTTGAAGCAAATTTGGAGAAGCCTTTTCAAGCATGTTTCATCATCTATGGTATGTTGGTTTCACTCAATGTTATTGATAATTGCTTCTTAATCATGGCATGTGAGCAGTTGCTAGAAGTATCAAGTCTGCCTAATTCAATCCCACAACATGCTTGCATAAGTAAAGAAATCAGTTTTGGTAGTGCTTTTCAAGTGTCTATTCATGATCCTTTTCTTGAACTTGCTGCTCTTAAACATGAAATGAAAATGATTATGATTGATTGTTTAAATGGCCTTGATAAAGATCATTTCACTTGTTCTTGTATGAATGTTCATTCAAATGTGTGGAAATTGCTTCCTATGTTTTTTTAGAGTATTTTCTTTTAACTCAATCAAAGCAAAGAAATGGGAGATTTGGAATGGTTCTTCATTTTTGAATTTCATAATTCTTTCTTTTCAATGCTTGTTGAGAATTGATGTGTTGGCAAAGGATTGGAGAAAAAGAGAAAACTCCCTGTTTAAATAGTTTGGCCAGCTTTGATGTATGTCCTTGTTTTACTACTCCCTTAAAGTCCAAATGTGTGTTCTTTTATGGTGATATATGGATTGAATACATGGAGATCATTGGGAATTTGATTTTTGTGTTTATTGGATATAAATGAGACAATTAACCTGAGGAATGATGTCCTTACCACTTCTTTTGTGAATATTTATGAATGGATATTGAGACTGATTTGTCAAAGCTTTCGGATTCTAAGTGCACAGAGTATTGAAAATGCACTTAGCATGGATCATTATAGAATTTTTGGGTATCTCAATTGTTTGGATTGGAAGGATGAAAATCTGGTTTATACTTATTCATATGGCAACTTAGTTGGGAGTTTTGAATTTGGGGCTTCATATGAGGAAAATGGATGGTCTAGCATGATTCCCTTCTTCACAAGGAGATGTGAACTTTCAAGATATGGGTTTCTTGTCTACACCTCCATCTTTTGAAATTGGAAATTTCAATTGGTATTTAGAAGTTCTACAATAATTTGGAGCAGAATTGAATAATAGTGGAGATGTTCCTAAATTGAACTTGCAAGGAGAGAAGCCCCTCAAACACTTTTACACTAACAATTGTTTGCTAGTTTTGCAAGTTTATTGTAAATGAAAATGTTCAGATTTGAGGACAAATCTCTTTCAAGAAGAGGAGTATGATGTATTTCAAGGAGTTTCAACCCTATCTTTCAATTTTGAAATTCAATGCTTGATATTACCAGAGCTGATGTAATGCCTAGCCCATCTACTTCCACTTCTCCAACAAATGGTTTCTCAAATCCATCCCACAAAGAAAAACCCATGAACTCATCCATATTGTAAGAGGATATGAGCCTTCACCATATTCTTTTAGGTTCACTATGATCATCTAAGAAGAACCAGCCCACTTCTCCTCCAATTGAAGTAGTTTTGGCCCACATTAAGAATGCATCAGATTTTTGGGTTTTATTTTGGTACATGAACTATAATCATGCAAGAGACAAAGCCATCACCATTCACATGTGAGGCTAGAGCATTTAAGGGATTTCAGATTTTAAAGAAAGGAAAAATCAGCTTTTACATTAAGCAATTTAGCCTTTTTGACTTTCTCACCCTATTTGGCTAAACATGCTTTTTAGAAGCTTAAAGCCACAATTGTTGGTATCATTTGTATCTTTTTTTGTCTATACTATATTGTCTTTACTTTGACCTTCGTAAAAGCCTATAAGAGGCTGAATGTAAGAGAGGGAATACAGATTTGGATGAATGAAAAAGTTGTCTTTCTCTTTCCATTGCAATTTCCTTTCAATTTCAAATTTTACTTGTTCTTCTTTCAATTTATGCAATCTGTCTCATTACCTTAAAATATCAGTTTAAGCTTTTAATTTCCAACATATTTACCTTGTTTTAAGTTTGATTTATTATCTTTAAATTTCTGAAATCCCTTAAATGCTTTAGCATCACATGTGAATGGTAATGGCTTTGTCTCTTGCATGATTATAGTTCATGTACCAAAATAAAACCCAAAAATCTGATGCATTCTTAATGTGGGCCAAAACTACTTCAATTGGAAGGGAAGTGGGCTGGTTCTTCTTGGATGATCATAATGAACTCAAAAGAATATGGTGAAGGCTCATATCCTCTTGCAATATGGATGAGTTCATGGGTTTTTCTTTGTGGGCTGGATTTGAGGAACCATTTATTGGAGAAGTGGAAGTAGATGGGCAGTTATGGTAATTTCAAGCATTGAATTTCAAAATTGAAAGATAGGGTTGAAACTACTTGAAATACATCACACCAAGTATCAATAACTCAATATCAATCAAATCAAGTTGCAATTTAAATAATGGATTAGCAATAATAAGTAGATATAGATTAGTAATATATTTGGCAATTAACATTGGGATGGAACATAGGTTGGTCATACATGATCAAAAGGTTGGCACAATTGGAATACCAATGTTACTGGAAACAATGGTATTCAAATGGTAGACCCTATGGATGAAACAAGTGATAGGCCTATGACAAAATAAACTAGTTATTTCATCAAACATTTAGTGTACAACAAAGGATGGACAAATTGGCTGGGTTATGGTGCAACATTGACATTGCCCATTCAATCAACAAATAGCTCACAATGTAGGCAACACAACAAACATCAATTTGCCAACATTAACCACAATTAAAAGGATCAAAATGGTATGGAATTCCAAAGGAAAAACAAATAAAATTCAAGGCAATGAATAGTTTCAAGCATTCGGCCAAAATGGAGATTTCATGGTAGGTTTTCAATTAAAATTTTAACACATAAGGCATGTTATTTGACGCATATTAAACTCACCTAGTACTACAAACTAGTCACCAAAATTGATTTGCCACCAAGTTCCTCAAAGTAGGAAAAAAGAAAATCTTCCTCAATTGATTTTCTACATCAAACTAATCACAAATAATCCATCCATTAGCTTCCCATTAACATATTCTAAGTTTAATTAACATAAACTAACACTAAATCAAAGATTCAAATCATACAACTTAGGTTTAGGGTTTCAAATTGAAGAAAAGTGAGCAAATGCATCAATTGATGCAATTAATCACAAAACCCATGTAATTCATCATCTAATACTCTTAAATCAAATATTGAACTAAACAAATCACTTTGTTACCATGTGTAAGTGATCCACTAGAAATCTGATTTCCTTTGTGATTCAAGGTGAGAAATGACTTGGAAATGGAAGAAACAAGGTTGGAATTAAGTTTTCTTTAAGTTTTTCTAAGAAATTTGCATGAAATTTGGTGGGAGAAATGTTTAGGATTTTCGGCCAAAGCTAGAAAGAAGAAAAATGGCTAAAATTTTCATGCATATATACTAAGTTAGAATGGCAAATTACATATAAACTATCCATAAATTATACTTTGACTCCAACTTCTTCTGTAATTTATTCCGACAATTCTATTGAGAATTGAATTTCAAAGTGGGAATTCAAATAACTTATTTTTACCTGTACTTTATTATAAAAATACTTACAGAGCCATTCTAAAACTCAGACAATTGATTTCCAACTATACCCCTAAAGTTTCACTTATTTACGATTTTGTCATTACTTACTTTTTCAGTGTTCCTAAATATTTTTCACCTCTTTATTTTCACCATAATTACAAATATAATTATATGATTCTTTACCCCTTGATCAGAATAAGAAATTCATCTGTCGACCAGACTGTTATTTTTCGGGCAGTGTTATTAACATCAATATTTTCTGGGACAGTATCACTAATGCATTCTAACTATGTCTCAAAAATTATCTTTAGTTATTTCGATGATTCCAAACCAATAACTGTTTATATTATTGTTCAATTATAATTGGAATTCCTAGGGTATTACATTCTACCCTCCTTCAAATAAATTTATTCTCAAATTTAAAAATAAACACATACCTCATTGCTAGAACAAGAATAGATATTTGTCCTTCATGTCCTGCTCACTCTCTTAGGTGCACTCCTCCATCATGTGATTCCTCCATAACACTTTTACCATTGGGATTTCCTTATTCCGCAACTGTTTGACTTGTCGATCAATAATATCCACTGGTATCTCCTCATATGACAAGTCTTCATTAACCCTAATATCTTGTACCTTTAATACATGTGATGGATCAGGTACATACTTCCGTAACATAGAAATATGGAACATCGGATGAACGTGGCTCAAATTAGATGGAAGAGCCAATTTGTATGCCACATTGCCAATCTTCTCAAGTATCTCAAATGGTCTTTCAAATCTTGGTGACAACTTCCCTTTCTTTCCAAATCTCATAACACCTCTCATTGGTGAGATCTTAAGGAAAATGTGGTCACCAACTACAAAATGAACATCTTTCTGCTTCGGGTCTGCATAACTCTTCTGTCTGCTGAAAGCGGTCTTTATCCGATCTTTAATGATAGATCAACTCTGGGTATCAACTCTGGGCCTTCTAACTGTTTTTCACTTGGTTCCACCTAACATACTAGAGATTGGCATTTTCTACCATACAGTGCCTCGTAAGGAGCCATTCCAATAGAAGAATGGTAACTATTGTTGTAGGAGAACTCAATCGGTGACAGACATTGATCCCAGTTACCTTTGAAATCCAAAACACATAAACACAAGTCTGGATTGTCCTCTATGACTGTCCATCAGTCTATAGATGGAAAGTTGTACTGAATTGTAACTGAGTACTCATAGCCTCCTGGAACTTTTGGCAAATCTAAGAAGTAAATTGCAAACCCCTATCCGATATAATCATCAGTGGCACTCCATGAAGCCGTACAATCTTATCCATATAGAGCTGTGCATACTAAGATGCTGAGTAGCTGGTCTTAACTTCCAGGAAATGAGCAGACTTTGTCAATCGATCTACAATAAACCATATGGAGTCATAACCTCATGTAGTCCTCAGTAAACCAATTACAAAATTCATAGTAACTTGCTCCCATTTCCACTCTGGCAACTCTATTTCCTGTAACAAACCAGACGGTTTCTAATGCTCAAAATTAACCTGCTGACAGGCTAAGCATGTAGAAATCGAGCTACGTCCCTCTTTATACCAGGCCACCAATAAACATCCTTCAAATCATGGTACATCTTTGTAATTCCTAGATGTACACTACATAAAGAATAATAAGTCTCTCTCATAACTTGATCATGTAGCCCATCAATGCCAAGTACACATATCTGCTTCCCACACTTCAGTACATCATTCTCTACTGTAAACTCCGTTGCTTTGCCATTCTATACATCTCCCTTTAGCTTTATTAGATATGGATTCCTATCATGTGCCACCTTAATATTATCAATCAACAGAGGCTTAACCCAAAATTGGGCTATCAGAGCCTGGTTACGATCCTGGGATCCCAAATCCAACTCTATATCTATATCAGCTAAATCCTTCATCTCATGGATCAATGGTCTTCTGACAAACGAGATGTGAGCTAGACTGCCCATAGACTTCCAGCTCAGTGCATCAGCTACTACATTAGCCTTACCCGGATGGTAAAGGATCTCACAATCATAATCCTTAAGCAATTCAACCCATCTGCGCTGTCGGAGCTTCAGATCCTTTTGTTAAAGTATGTACTGCAAACTCTTATAATCAGTATATATCTCATATTTAGACCCATATAAATAGTGTCTCCAGATCTTTAGTGCAAACACTACTGCTGCCATCTCTAAATCATGCGTCAGATAGTTAATCTCATGCTTCTTTAACTGACAAGAACCATAAGCAATCACTCTTCTATTCTGCATCAGAACACATCCCAATCCAACTCTAGAAGCATCACAATACACTGTGAATTTATCATCCTTTGATGGTAATGCTAACACTACTCGTGAGGCAAGACTTCAAAGCCTGAAAACTGCTCTCACATTCATCAGTCCACTGATACCTCTCCTGTTTTCGAGTCAACTTAGTCAATGGAGTAGTAATTTTGGAGAAATCCTTCACAAATCTTCTGTAGTATCCTGCCACGCCAAGGAAACTATAGATCTTAGAAACATTGGTAGGCCGAGGACAATTTGCAATTGCTTCAACCTTCTGAGGGTCAACCTTAATACCATCCTTACAAATAACATGCCCTAGAAAGCACACTTCAGTTAACCAGAACTAGCATTTAGACAACTTAGCATATAATTGATACTCTCAAAGTGTTTGTAGTACAATCCTTAGATGCTTTGAATGCTCCTCCTCACTTCTGGAATAGATAAGAATGTAATCAATAAACACTATGACAAACTTATCCAAGAATGGCTTAAATACCCTGTTCATCAAATCCATAAATGTAGCCGGTGCATTAGTCAACCCGAATGGCAACACCAGAAACTCATAATGTCCATATCGGGTCCTGAAAGCAGTCTTGGTTACATCCCCCTTCTTGATTCTCAACTGGTGATATCCAGATCTCAGATCAATCTTTGAGAAATGACTGGCACCCTGCAACTGATCAAACAAATCATCAATCCGTGGCAACGAATATTTATTCTTCATTGTCACCTTATTCAGCTGTCCGTAATTAATACACATCCTCAGAGAGCCATCATTCTTTTTCACAAACAACACTGGAGCACCCCATGGAGAACTGCTCGGTTTAATAAATCATCTATCCAATAACTCATGCAATTATACATTTAACTCTTTCAATTCTGCTGGTGTCATTCTATACAGAGGAATGGATATCGGATCGGTGCTTGGATACACCTCAATCTCAAACTCTATCTCCTTGTCTGGGGGTAATCCTGACAATTCATCAGGGAAGACATTAGGAAATTCCTGGACTACTGGTATTTGATCAATCCCTGTTGAAGTCTTCTGCATATCTATCATATGAGCTAGGAAGGCTGAACAACCCTTTTCTATCATCCTTATAGCCTAGATAGCAGAAACAAAACTTATTCTTGATTCACGTTGATCACCCTAGAATTCAAACTCTAGTTGCCCCTCAGGCTGAAATTTAACCCTTTTTTCATAACAATCAATAATTGCACATTGTGTTGTTAGCCAATCCATACCAAGTATCACATCAAGCTCTAACACAAGCAGTTCTATCAAATCAGCAAGCAGAATGTTATCATTATTCTCAATCACACAACTTGGGTAAAAATAATTCACTTATATGTTCTCCCCCATAGGTGTAGCTATCTCTACAGGCACACTCAATAATTGTCTCTCTTTATTCAACTTAGGTGCAAACTATGGTGAAACAAAGGAAAGTGTAGCACCATAGCCAAACAATGCATCAACAATCTCATTCTATATTAAAATAGTACCTGTAACCACATTATCAGATCTCTATGCCTCCTGAGTATTGACAGCAAAGACTTGCCCGTGACCTCTGCCTGCTGGGGCCTGACTGTTGCTCGGTGCCTGTCCTTTGCCTTGCCCCTACCAGGAGACTCTCTAACAACATTCTGACTCATCTATACAGTAGGCTAGGACACTGTAGCAGACGACTGCTGATCACCCTATAGAGGACATCTGCGGATGAAATGACCATGCTGCCCATATTTCAGGTTGGCACCTGTTTGTCGTCGACACTCCCCTTTGTGCCTTCTATCACAGAAACTGCAAATCGGCACACTCGGCATCTGTGTAGCAGGTCTAAAAGAACCCTGAGAATAAGCAGGTATTGACTGCATTGGAGGTCCTCTACTCTATGTCCTCCTCCTTTGATTGCCAGACGAAGATCTCTGATCAAATCTGGGCACTGGCTCAATTTGTCTAGGCTAAAAGCTGCTCTCCCCTCTCCTGCCCTGTGATGTGTCCTCCCTTCCTTTTTTGATCCCTCTTAGCTCTCTCTGACTTGTACTTTTCCTCCATTTGATTGGCCTTGTCAATAATAGTAGTCAGAGATGTGAACTCTGTAGCAAGCAGAGCATTATGAAGTGAGGCATGCAAATCCCTCCTGAATCTGCTTATCAAATATGCTTCAGTAGGAGCAATCTGTATAGCATATCTACTCAATCTGATAAACTCCTCAGCATAGTCCTCAACTGTCCTACTAGCCTGCTCAAGCTGCTCAAACTGTATCAGATTCTTGGTTTTCAGCCCTTATGTTAAGAACTCATCGATCAACCCCTGTTTGAACTCTGCCTAAATAGGAGGATGATCACTATACAATTTGGGCTCCATATGTCTGGAAAACCATGTCCAAGCTTTCCCCTTCAGTAACAAACCCACTATCTCGACTGCTCTGATATCTGAATAATGTAGTCTCCTCACTACCTTCTCAACCTACTCAAGAAAATCAATCGGTTCATCACCTCTGTCACCCCTAAACTCTGGCAGATTTAGCTACAGAAAGCTAAACATAGATACTTCACCCTCATCAATAACTTGGCGGGCTCCTTGTACAATAGGCTTTCTAGGTACTACAGCTGGCTGCATAGGAGTTGGAGCAAGAACTGCAGGTACAGCAGCTGGTGCTGGCGCTGGTGCTGCTGTTGGCGCTGGTGGCGGCGGCATATTTTGTCGTTTCCACCTCAATTCTGCTAATTCCTGAAGTAATTCCATCATTCCCTACATAATTTTCATCCTCCAGGGGTCATCATTCCTCTCTGTCACCTTTGTCGTCCGTCGAGATTTGGACGATCCCTCTAAAAATTCTTTGACAAGAGACTCATTAGAGGCTACCTCTACCTTTATGGTATCCCTATTTCTGTCGTCGGACATCTCTATCAACTGTCAAAAAAATAGAATACGTACTCAGTATATTACAGAAAAGCAGAATACTTATACATACTTGACCAATACAACAAAATACAATACAATAATTCTTATGCTCTATGGTTTACTTAATTCTACCCATACTGTACCTAGTTACTATTCCTTTGGAACCTATGCTCGGATACTACCTCTGTCATATCCCGATTTTGAAACATGACGGTCCTAGGATGCGGGAGATGCTAGAGGTGACCACACCCATAGAACCTAGTATCACATACCATTATCAATTACTATCAATTTATTAATCAATTACTTAATTACTATTCATTTTGGCATTTAGTAATATGTCTATAAATTATACTACAATTGGCTATAACTATCATCATCTCATTCCATAATATTAATTATACTCCATAATATGTCATACATACATATTCATAAACTAACTATACCATTATACATCCCATGAGGCAGCTAAAATATAAACATACAAAATATAGTGTTTTAAATAATTACACTGCTATAAGACTTTGCAGAATTCCTCGGGAAGCAACAATCAGGAATCTGCCTACCTACTCTGCACCTGGAAAGGGGAAAACAATGAAAGGGTGAGTATATATGATACTCAGTGAATCTAATATGCATCGATCAATAGTAAAGACTGGAATAGCCAATGAATAATAGACAGATGAATAAATAATAACAATCCGCTCAACAATGTCAGAATACAGAATCACATTACAGTATATGACTGTAGAAGTAATAATGAGGTCAATGGAGAAAATATCACATGGATAAGACAGATAAAGGGCTATGAAATGCATATCATATGTATCCATCATGTATCAATAAACATAAGACTGATAAGGTCTTATGGCTAGGATTGTTAACCCTTCCCAGCTAGGGTATCATTATACAGTGTGCACATTGCCGACAGTATGTACCCACTACCCTATCGGAAAGGCAGCTCTGTCAAATCACATTTGAGCCATAATAGATATAGAACAAATCAATAGATACCATTACACAACAATGGTATCACCAAGTATCAATAACTCAATATCAATCAAATCAAGTTTCAATTTAAACAATGGTTTAGCAATAATAAGTAGATATACATTAGCAATAGGTTTGGTAATTAACATTGGGATGGAACATAGGTTGGACATACATGATCAAAAGGTTGACACAATTGGCATGCCAATGTCGTTGGCGACGATGGCATTCAAATAGTAGGCCTATGGATGAAACAAGTGATAGGCCTATGACAAAATGAACTAAACATTCCATCAAACACTTGGTGTGTAACAAATGATGGACAAATGGACTAGGTTATGGTGCAACATTGACATTACCCATACAATCAACAAATAGCTCACAATGTAGGCAACACAACAAAAATCAATTTTCCAACATTAAACACAATTAAAAGGATCAAAATGGTATGGAATTCCAAAGGAAAAAAAAAGCAAAATTCAAGGCAATGAATAGTGTCAAGCATTCAGCCAAAATAGAGGTTTCATGGTAGCTTTCCAATTAACATTTTAACACATAAGGCATGTTATTTAATGCATATTAAACTCACCTAGAACTCCAAACTAGCTACCAAAATTGATTTGCCACCAAGTTCCTCAAAGTAGGCAAAAATGACAATCTTCCTCAATTTGATTTTCTACATCAAACCAATCACAAATAATCCATCCATTAGCTTCCAATTAACATATTCTTAGCTTAATTAACATAAACTAACAATAAATCAAAGATTCAAATCATACAACTTAGGTTTAGGGTTCCAAATTTGGGAAAAGGGATCAAATGCATTAATTGATGCAATTAATCACAAAACCCATCTAATTTATCATCTAATACTCTTAAATCAAACATTAAACTAAACAAATCACTTTGTTACCTTGTGTGAGTGATCCACCCAAAATCCCTTTTCAATTATTCCTTAATTTCCTTTGTGATTCAAGGTGAGAAATGACTTGGAACTGGAAGAAATAAGGTTGGAATCAAGTTTTCTTTAAGTTTTTTCTAAGAAATTTGCATGAAATTTGGTGGGAGAAATGCTTAGGATTTTCTGCCAAAGCTAGGAAGAAGAAGAAAAATGGCTAAAATTTCCTAAGGCATGCTTATATACTAAGTTAGAATGGTAAATTATATATAGGTCCTTAAACTATCCATAAATCATACTTTGATCCTAACTTCTTCTGTAATTTGTTCTGATAATTCTGTTGAGAATTGGATTTCAAAGTTGGAATTCAAATAGCTTATTTCTACCTATACTTTATTATAAAAATACTTTCAGAGCCATTCTAAAACTCAGACAGTTGATTTCCCACTATACCCCTAAAGTTCCACTTATTTACGATTTTGCCATTACTTTTTCAATGTTCCTGAATATTTTTCACCTCTTTCTTTTCATCATAATTACACATATAATTTTATGATTCTTTACACCCTGATCAGAATTAGAAATTCATCTGTTGACCGGACTGCTATTTTCTGGGCAATGTTATTAACACCGATATTTTCCAGAACAATATCACTAATGCATTCTAACTATGTCTCAAAAATTATCTTTAGTTATTTCAATGATCCCAAACCAATAACTGATTATATTATTGTTCAATTATGATTGGAATTCCTAGGGTATTACAAGTATGATAGGTCGTATAGGAAGCTTAAATGGGACTTCCCACACAGAAGCCGAACCAGCTAAAGTGTCAGCCATTTGATTTTTATCCCTCAATATATGCATGAGGTGTATAAGGGTGAAATGTTGTAGGATCACTTTCAAATGATCATGGTATGGTCGTAATTTTTCCTCCTTAACCCCCCATTCTCCTTTAGCTTCCTCGATAATAAGCATGAAATCTCCCAACATTATTACTTCTTTTACCCTTAAGGCTACTAGGGCTTCAAGTCTAAACAAAGAAGCCTCATATTCAACCATATTGTTAGTGGCCTTAAACCCTAGCTTATTTTCCATAGGGATTTTCTCACCATCCGGTGTAATCAACACAACTCCTACTCCAACTTCTTTCTTATTAACTGCCCCATCAAAATACTTTTGCCACCCTTGGCCTTCTATCATGTTGACATTTTCATTAGGGAATTCTACACCTCAAGGCTCATCATCATCAACAGGTTGTTGAGTAAGGAAATTTGCCACTATCCAACCTTCGACAGTTTTCTTAGTAGCATACTCAATGTCAAATTTTGTTAACAAGATTAACCACCTTGCTAACTTGCCTACCAAGACAGGAGCAGAATTCAGATATCTCATAGGGTCCATCCTTGATATAACCATGACTTTGTAAGATTGAAAATAATGCCTTAACTTCTTAGTTGCCCATACTATAGTAAAACAAGTCTTTTCCACGAAATTATACGTCTCCTCGTAAGGAAACAATTTCTTGCTCAAATAGTACATTGCAAATTCAAGAATAGCTTAAGACTACCGACACCCATAAAACACTTCTATATCCTTTAAACATCACTTGCTATAATATATATATATTCATTTAATCAATCTATCTGTCATCATCTATGATCATATATGATCTCTACACATCTCATTTACATTATATATCAATAACTAATAATATTACAGACCATACTAAGTTTAGTCATCCCAATAACTTGCATATCAATAGAGCATCCAAAATTTACACAAGGTATATATACAAGTACAAATATTTACATTATAACAAAATAGTTGGATCCACTGATGAAGAAATCTCGGACTAGCTCTACTTCAAACCTAAAAATTAAAACCACTAAAAGGGTAAGTATTTTCATACTTAGTGAGTCAATATATACATTATTACATACAAAGCTAGGTAGATATCAATAAATGGTTCATAGGTAGCACACCAGAGGACCAAATCAAGGAAAATAGCTTATGGACAACAAATATAGATGTATAGGAATTCAGGACAATAAATATCATGTATATATAGCAGATATTGGGCTATAATCACGTATAATTTACTTTATAACATGTAAATAGTATAAGGTGGATCAGACCCTATGGCTAGGACTATAACCCTTCCCAGCTAGGGTATCACTGTAAATTTCATTGTGCACAATGCTGATGGTATTTATCTACTACCCCATCGATAAGGAAGCTTTGTCATATAAGCACAAGAATGGGCTAAAGATAGCAAATAAGATACCAAATAAATGTGAAAAGCAATAAGGAATCAATAATCTTGATAAAAGAGCAATAAAAATAGACAAAATGCTACAAAAGCCATTAGTCATCAAGTATAAAATATGTCAAGAAGATACATTAACGCTGGTGAGAAAATAAATCACCCGCATTGGCAAATATGGTAATATTTGGCTAGCTTATGAAACATTTCAAAGGACATTTCATCGAGCACCTACTGTTCACCACTTTAGGATAAAATAAATAAGGTTTTGGGATACATTGATCAAAAGCCAAAGTTCACAATTCAAGCCCCAATGGAAACAAACACAAAGGCATTATCAAACAAGGTTTATATACATCAATAAACAACACAATTAGAGCTTGAATTCATGGAAAATTCAAAGGAAACTCAATTGAAACACTTTGGCAAAAAAAGTTGCAGGAATTTAAATGGAAAATTGATCAAATAAAGGTTTAATCAAGCATAATAATATACATATGACTCTCTTTAATTGTCGGTTTAGCCGATTACATGATAAAACGTCAATTTTCCTATAACAAGCAAAAGCAGTGTTCTTCGTTTTCTTTCGGTTCTGCATCCAATTTTACAGCATATTTAGCTTTAAATAGATTATAACTAACATATTATAATATCAATTAGAATTATGGAACTTTACACAAAAAATTCATGTTAAACATAAACCTAGGTTTTAGGGTTTCCATCAATTTCAACCCAATCTTGTAATGTATCAATCTATTCATGCTTCTAATAATTTATATAGCTTAAATGAATAGAAAGAATGAAGGAAAATATCATCCTTACCTAAAATTAGGAAGTGGTCGAAATTTAGGTTAGGAAATTCTTCAAGTCTTAGGTTGTTTTTCTTGAAATTTTTTGTGGAAACTAGTTTAATTATAGGTTTTATCAAGCTTTCTATCGATTTTGCTTGAAGAATTTAAGAAAAATGGAGGAGAATTCCTAAGTATGGTTCAACCAGCCCTTCAATGGAGAAAGAAGGGAAATTTTCTGATTTTTAAAGAATTAGAAGTTATTTATAGTAATTAACTTTCTGATAATTCAATTTTCCCCCCGACACTTCTTGTATTGGCATCTTTAACCCGAAATGTCCCATTTCAATTCTGAAATAAAATTTCTTATATTTCTTGAGCTTATGAGTCTAATTATGATATTAAAAATTCACAATTTTGAACCCGTTTATTAATCAAAATATTGACATGCTTACCTACCTACCAGGTCGATTTTTAGTGATTTGTCAAATCACACAAATATTATGTTATAATATTTAAATCAATTATATTTATACTTATATGAGGTATATTTAAGGTCATATGGATAAAATTTGAGGGTGTTACACTCTACCTCTTTCAATAAAATTTGTCCTCGAATTTTAAATTATATGCACCCCGTTACTAGAAAAAGGAAGGATATTTGGTTCTCATGTCCTACTCACTCTCCCATGTACATTCATCCATTAACTAATTCTTCCATAATACTCTTACCATTGGGATCTCTTTCTTATATAGTGCCTGACTTGTTGATCTATTATCTTTATTGGTGTTTCTTCATAAGTCAAGTTTTCATCAACCTCAATGGCTTGCAGTTCCAGGATATTTGATGGATTAGATATATATTTACGCAGCATGGAGACATGAAACACTAGATGAACATAGCTAAGGTTAGGTGGGAGTTCCAACCGATAAGATACATTACCGACCTTCTCCAATATTTCAAATGACTTGACATATCTAGGTGATAACTTTTCTTTTTGCCAAATCTCATTAACCCTTTATAGGTGAAATCTTCAAGAACACATGATCACCTATAGCAAAATGAACATCTTTTCTCTTCAGGTCTGCGTAACTCTTCTGTCGACTAAAATATGTCTTCATCCTTTCTTGAATAATAGGGATCTTCTCCATAGTCTATTTGATCAATTCAGGGCCTTCTAACTATTTTTTTCCTTATTCCACCTAACACGCAGGAGATCTACATTTTCTACCATACAATGCTTCATATGATGCCATACCAATAGTCAAATGGTAGTTATTATTGTAGGAAAATTTAATCAAAGAAAAGTATTGATCCCAATTCCCTTTAAAGTCAAGCAAACACAATTGGAGCATATCTTACAGTGTCTGAATTGTACGTTCTAACTGCCCATCTATCTGTGGATGAAAGGTTGTGTTAAAGTGCAATTGAGTACCTAGTGCCTCTTGAAACTTCTTCTAGAACCGTGGAATAAATTGTGTCCCTCTATTTGAAATAATAGTTAAAGGTATGCCATGAAGTCGTACTATCTTGTCAACATACAACTGGGCATACTGAATAGCTGTATAGTTGGTTTTCACTTCTAAAAAGTGAGTTGTCTTAGTCAATCGATCAACTATTGCCCATATAGAGTCATATCCCTGTGAAGTTCTAGGTATACCGACCACAAAGTCCATGGTTACCTGATCTTCTTTCCACTATGGCAATTCTATCTCCTACAATAGCCCTAATAGCTTCTGATATTCAAATTCAACCTGCTGTCAACAAGTGGAGACAAATTGAGTTCATCCCTCTTCATATTGGTCCACCAATAAAGCTCTTTTAGGTCATGATACATTTTTGTTATCCTAATAGGGATGGCAATGGGGCGGGGCGGGGGCAGGGGCAGGGGAACCATCCCCATCCCCACCCCAGCCTTAGTGGGAAATCCCCATCCCCGTCCCCATTTCACATACGGGGATAATTTAGTCCCCATCCCCATCTCTTTGGAGATCCCTGTTCCCCGCTTGAATTTTGTACTACTAAATTTATTTATATTTATAAAATTCATAAATAATAACTAAAATATAAAAAAATTTATTTAGAAAATATTAATAAATTCAAACACACAAAAAAATCAACCAAACATAATTAAAATATGAATATTTTAATACATCAAAAATATTTGGTGAAAAACTCACCTGAAATAGTAGAATTGAAAGAATTTGCTAGAATCTTTAATGAATTTGCTGTTTCTCTTTCGTGGAGCTAGCCTTGGCAGATTTAGAACTGGCTTTTTGATAGAGTAACTAAGAACAATAGGTTTGCAAAATAAGTGTTGCAAATTGAAAACATATTGAAGGAGAAAGAAGAATGTGAATGAGTAGGTTGACTGTTAGGATTCTAATTGCTTTGAACTATATTTAGCAAAATTGAATTGAATTTATCAATATTACTTTCCCATGCTGCTGTTTTTGAAATTTGAATTTTTATTGTAATCCCCATCCCATTCGGGGCAAATCCCCGCGGGAAACGGGGATTTCCCACCCCATTGCCATCCCTATATCCTAGGATGAACACTGTAGAGTGCAAAATGCATTTCCTTCATAATTCGCTCCTTAAGTCCATCCACATCTGGTACACACAACCGTTTCCCACATTTCAATACTCCATTATTAATAATAAACTCTAAAGCTTTCCCAGCTTGAACATCTTCTTTTAACTTCAGTGGCTGAGAATCTCTATCTTGTGCCATTTTAATCTCATCAATCAAAGTCGGCTTTACATGAAACTTGGCTATCAAAGCTTGGTTTTGATCCTGGGTCCCTAATTTAAGTTGCACTCCCATGTCAAGCAACTCTTTCATCTCCTTGATTAACGGTCTCTGTGTAATTGCAATATAGACTAGGCTCCCCATCGATTTTTTGGTCAATGCATCTGCCACTACATTAGCCTTGCCCGGATGATACAATATATGGCAATTATAATCCTTCAACATTTCAACCCATCTCCACTATCGAAGGTTTAGGTCTTTTTTCCATAGGATGTATTGTAGGCTTTTGTGATCGGTATAGAACTCAAATTTCTCCATATAAATATAATGCCTCTAAATCTTTAAAGCAAAAATAACTATGACCATTTCTAGATCATGTGTAGGATAATTCAAGTCATACTTAATCATTTGCGAGATGCATAAGCAATTTCCCCTTATCCTACATTAGAATGCAGCCAAATTCGACCCTCGATGCATCACAATATACTGTGAACTTGCCATTCTCTGTTGACAGTGCTACATGATTTCAAAGTCTGAAAGCTCTTTTGAAATTCATCAGTCCATAGAAATCTTTCTTGTTTTCAGGTCAGTTTAGTTATTGGAGCTGTGATTCTTGAAAAATCTTTTATAAATCGCTTATAGTAACCGAATATACCTAAGAAACTCTGCACTTTTGTTACATTAGTAGATCATGGCCAATTAGCTACAGCTTCAACCTTCTGTGGATCTACTTTAATGCCATCTTTTCCCATAATGTGGCCAATGAAATGTACCTTAATAAGCCAAAATTTACACTTCGGCAGTTTAGCATACATCTTATGCTCTCGTAGCATCTGTAACACTATTCTCATATGCTCTTCATGTTCTTACTAGCTTCTGGAATAGATAAGAATGCCATTTATGAATACAATGAAAAACTTATCCAAATAGGGTTTGAACACCCGATTCATCAAGTCCATAAAAGTAGCAGGAGCATTGGCTAACCCAAATGGCAATACAAGGAATTCATAGTGACCATATCGGGTTTTGAAAGGGGTTTTAGAAATATTTTTATTCTTAATTCTCAATTGATGATAATCCGATCTGAGGTCAATCTTGGAAAAATAACTGGCTCCTTGCAACTTATCAAATAGATCAACAATCCGGGGTAATGGATATTTATTCTTGATGGTTACCTTATTCAACTATCTGTAATCAATACACATTCGCAATGAACCATCCTTCTTCTTAACAAACAACACAAGAGCGCCCATGGTGAACTACTAGGTTTGATAAACCTCTTATCAAGAAAATCTTGCAACTGCAGTTTTAGTTCTTTAAATTCTGCAGGAGCCATTCTGTAAGGTGGGATGTAAAAAGATTTTTACCTTGATAAACTTCAATTTCAAACTCAATCTCCATCTCTGGTGGCAAACCTGGCAAATCTTTAGGAAACAAGTATGGAAACTCATCAATAAGAGGAATCTGATTAACTCCCTTTGAAGTGTTTTGAGTATCCATTACACTAGCCAGATACGTAGGAGACCCCTTTCGTAAGAGTCTCCTTGCACCTATAGCAAAAATGAGTTTAACCCCCAGATCACTCTTGTCATCCTGATACACAAATTATTTATGTTCTTCTAAATAAAATTTAATTTTCTTGTCATAATAGTCAATCACTACATGATAAATGGTTAGCCAATCCATTCCTAATATCACATTAAGCTCCAGGACAATGAATTCCACTAAATCAATTAGTAAAATTATACCCTCTATTTCTATTTTACAACCTAGATATACATATTTTACCTTTATGCTCTCACTCAAGGGAGTAAATATTTCCAGGGGTATTGACATCAATTATTTCTTAATTTTCAGTTTAGATGCAAATTTAGGGGATACAAATGAGTATGTGGAACCGGAATCAAATAATACTTAAGCTAGTTCACATGCCACGAGAATCTTACCTGTTACTGTGTTGCCTAATCTTTGCGCTTCTTGAGCCTTAACTGCAAATACTCGGTCTTGCCCTCTGCTAGCTAGTGGCTGACCACTGGTCTGACCCTATCCTGATCCTCTACCTTTGCCCTTACCCCCTGTGTCACGATTGTTATTTCTACTCATTTTGTACAGTAGGTTGTGAGGCTACTATAGTAGTTCGTTGTTCTCCCCATATTGGACAATTCTTGATAAAGTGACCCTGCTGGCCACATTTCAAACGTGCACCTGTCTACCTTTTGTATTCACCCCCATGCCACTTCTCATAAAAATCACATATGGGAACACTAGATGTTTGTGTTGGTGGTCTAGATGACCCTTGTGAAAATCTGGATGCATATTGTCATGTGGTACCTCCATTATGACCTCTTCTCTGACCACCTGTTTATGGTCTCTGCTCAGTTCTGACAACTGTAGTCTCTTTGTGTCTTTGAGTAGAACTCCCTTCACCTCTTCTCCGTTGTCTACCAGTCTCAATCTTCTTTTTTTTTTGTTCTCTTTTTAATATTTCTTATTTATATTTTTCTTCCATTTGAATTGCTTGATCAACAATTTTGGATAAGGAAGTAAACTCATTTAACAATAAACCAATAAGTTCTACCACTCTGACATCTGGACATGGAAGTCTTCTTACCACCTTCTGTATTTGCTCTAGAAAATTAATAACCTTCTCACCTCTTCCAATTTTAGATTTTGGCAGACTCAGCTTCAAAAAGTTAAACATGCTGATTCTATCCTCCTTAATCACTTTGCGACCTTTTTGTACCACTGGCTCAACTAGTGCAGCAATAGATGGCACAAGTACTGATGGAACAACTGGTGGAATAGCTGGTGGTGTAGGTGGTGGCACTACCTATCTTTCCCTTATTAGTTTCTGTAATTCTCTTCTCAATTCTATCATTCCATGCATCATTTCCAATCTTTAGGTATCTTCAACTTCCTTAGTTTCCTCAATACTTCTCCTGGACCTAATAGGTTACTCTAATTCCTCTTTGATAAATGATTCATTTGAGGCCACCTTTGCCTCTTTACTAGGCTCTTCTGCTCTCCTAGGTACATGTTCAATAGCCTGTTCACGTTCTCCCATAAACATTTTAATCACTATAATAGACAAACACAATTATTTAGCACGTATGATTATTGCATAATAAACACATATTTAGGGAATACAATAAATAATGAGACATGATTTCCTATGCTCCACAGTTCACCTATGCCTTATTGACACATGTTTATATTCTATCAGTATATCTATGCTCTGATACCATCTCTGTCACGTCCCAATTTTGGAACATGATGGTCCTAGGATGCAGGAATAACTTAAGGCTACCAACACCTATAGAACCCTTCTATGTCATGTAAACATCACCTGCTATAAAATATCTATATACATTTAATCAATCTATTTGTCATCATCTATGATCATATCTGATCTAAGTGTAACACCCTCAACTTTTATCCATATGACCTTAAATATACCTCATACAAGTATAAATATACTTGATTTAAATTTTAGAACATAATATTTGCTCAATTTGTCAAATTGCTAAAAACCTACCTTATAGGTAGGTAAGCACGTTGATATTTTGATTAAAGAACGGGTTCAAAATTGTGAATTTTTAATATCACCATTAGACTCATAAGCTCGAGAAATATAAGAAATATTATTTCATAATTGAAATGGGACAAAAATATGAATAGTTAAAAGTTTCAGGTTAAAAATATGAATACAAGAAGTGTCGTGAGGAAAATCGAATTACAAGAAAGTTAATTAATGTAAATAACTTCAAATTCATCAAAAATTATAAAATTTCCTTTCTTCCTTCATTGAAGGGCTAGCTGAACAAGACTTAAGCAATTCTCCTCCATTTTTCTTCAAATCTTCAAGTAAAATCAATAGAAAGCTTGATAAAACCTAGAATTAAATTAGTTTCCACCAAAAACTTGAAGAAAAACAACCAAAAAACTTGAAGAAAAACAACAAAAAACTTGAAGAATTTCCTAACCTAGATTTCGGCCACTTCCTTATTTCAGGTATGATGATGTTTTTCTTCATTCTTTCTATTCATTTAAGCTATATAAATGATTAGAAACATGAATAGATTGGTAGATTACAAGATTGGGTTCAAATTGATGGAAACCCTAAAACTTAGGTTTATGTTTAACATGAATTTTCTGTGTAAAGTTCCATAATTCTAATTGATATTATAATATGTTAGTTATCATCTATTTAAAGCTAAATATGTGGTAAAATTGGATGTAGAACAGAAGAAAATCGAAGAACACTGCTTTTACCTGTTATAGGCAAATCAAAATTTTATCGCTTAATCGGCTAAACCGTCGATTTTGGTGAGTCATATGTATATTATTATGCATGATTAAACCTATCTTTAATAAATTTGAATCCATTTAAATTCCTACAACTTTTTGGCCAAGTGTTTCATATGAGTTTCCTTTGAATTTTCCTTAAATTCAAGCTCCGATTGTGTTATTTATTGATGTATATAAATCCTATTTGATAATGCCTTTGTGTTTGTTGCCATTGGAGCTTGAATTGTGAACTTTGGCTTTTGATCAATGTATCCCAAAACCTTATTTATTTTATCCTAAAGTGGTGCACACTACGTGCTCGACGAAATGTCTTTTGAAATATTTCATAAGCTAGCCAAATGCTACCAAATTCGCCAAAGTGGGTGATTTGTTTTCTCACTAGCGTTAATGTATCTTCTTGACATATTTTGTACTTCATTTCTAAATTACTTTTGTAGCATTTTGTCTATGTTTCATTGCTACTTTATTGAGATTATTGATTCTATATGGAAATACTTGATAAATCAGCTTTATTGAGCTAATACTATAGAAACTGAATCACTTATTTGGTATCTTGTTTGTTATCTTTAGCCCATTCTTGTGTTTATATGACACAACTTCCTTATCAATGTGATAGTAGGTAAATACTATCGGCATTGTGCACAATGAAATTTACATTGATACCCTAGCTGGGAAGGGTTATAGTCCTAGCCATAGGGTCTGATCCACCTTATGTTATTTACATGTTATAAAGTAAATGATACGTGATTATGGACCATTATCTGTTATATATATACTATATTTGTTGTTCTGAGTGCCTAATTTGATGTCCATAAGCCAGTTCCCATGATTTGGTTCTCTGGTATACTACCTATGAACCATTTGTTACATATTAAATGTTTATTGATATCTACCTAGCTTTGTGTGTAATAATGTATATATTACTCATTGAGTATGAAAAATACTCACCCGTTTAATGGTTTTAATTTTCAGGTTAGGAAAAGAGCTAGTTGAGTGGATCCAACTATTTTGTTATAATGAAAATATTTATACTTGTATATATTCCTTGTGTAAATTTTTGATGCCCCGGGATATGTAAATTATTGGAATGAATAAACTTAGTATGGTCTGTAATATTATTAGTTATTGATATATAATGTAAATGAGATGTGTTGAATATGATCACAGATGATGACAGATAAATTGATTAAATGAATATAAATATATTATAGTAGGTGATGTTTATAAGATATAAAAGGATTCTACTGGTGTCGATAGCCTAACGCATCCTAGGACCAGCATGTTCAAAAATTAGAACGTGACACCTATGGAGAATTCTTTTATACATAAGTATAGGATGAGCATGCCCCCATGCATTTATGGTCTCAAAACTTGTAGATTTAAAAGATACTCCTTGATACGGTCAAAAACTTCTTGACACTTATCATTCCATTTCATAGGTTGACTTTTCCTAAAAAGCTTAAAGATAGGCTCATAAATATGAGTAAGTTTAGTTATAAACCTACTTATGTATTGGAGCTTCCCTAAAAAGCTTCTCTCATACTTTTCGGTGCAAGGAGTAGGCATATCCTGAATTGCCTTTATTTTGTCATGATCTATCCCAATTCCTTTTTGGCTCATAACATATCCCAATAATTTTTCAAAAGTTACTCCAAACACACACTTCTTAGGATTCAACCTGAGTTTATACTTAATCACCCTTTGTAAGAACCTTTCCAAGGCCTCATAGTGATCTTCAACAGTGATTGACTTAACCATCATGTCATCCACATAACCTCAACCTATTTATGAATAATGTCATGAAACAAAGTGGTAGACATATGCTGGTAAGTGGTAGCCATACACTGGTAAGTGGCACCAACATTATTTAATCCAAAGGGCATTACTTTATAACATAAGGTTCCCCATTATGTGATAAAGGCAGTTTTCAACTTATTCGACTCGACCATTATAATTTTATTGTATCTAAAGAATCCATCACAAAAGGAATAACAACCAATTCTAGCTGTATTGTCAACTAACACATCAATGTCTGATAAAGGGAAGTCATCCTTAGAAGAAGTATTGTTCAAATCCTGGTAATCTATATACATCTTAATCCCCCCATCCTTCTTAGGAACAAGAACTATGTTTGTGAGCCATTCATGAAAATCTACTACTTCTAGAAACCTAGCCTGAATCTATTTTGCCACTTCTTTTTTTACTAATTTGGCCAATTTCGGTCTCAACCTTCTAAACCTTTGGTTTATTGATCTTATATGGGTAAAGGTTGGAATAGTGTGTTCAACTACAGAGCGTTCTATTCTAGGCATATCTTTGTAACTCCAAGCAAAAGCCTCTTGATTTCTAATCAATATTTCTTTTATCTTCTATATTTGTATAGATGCAAGATCAGACCCTAATTGCAATTCTTTTAGGTTTTCACTTGTATTTAAATTAAAAAGATGCAATTGCATAAAATTAATATGAAAGATGCTTTTGGAATGCATGATATGAATGCTACCATCAAGATCAACATCGAACAAGTAAGAAAATCTGGAGCTCATTTCATTGATCTTGGAATAAAAGTTCACATCATCCTTATTTACGTCACTAAAAGAGACAATCTCCTCATCTAAAAGATCTTAGGAACTTGGCATGACCCATTTTTCCTGAAATATGGCGGGCTTTATAGCTTCGACCTTGTCATCTTCATCCACCACCATCTTTAAGAGGGAATCCTCCAACTCAAATTCTAACTTTTTAAGGGATAATACTTCTGCGAAGATCTCAAACCCGTGATATATCTTGCCATTGAATTCCCATGGCTCATGATAACCAAGGTTAGCCAAAATGTGCCCTTGCTTTATGAACTAATCCCTAAGGTGGGTTATTTTCCTTTGCATTCTTTTCTCTTTGTCGGGTTCATACCCTAGCCCTTGAGTGGTAGTTTTCCTTTTAAAATCAAGTAATTGTCGGATTCCTTAGTTTATAAGTCCTAAACCCATCCAAGAAAAAAGGTCATATTCCTTAGGATATTAGTTATCCTTAGATCATACCAATCTTCCATAATAATGGCTATTTGGAACCATTCATATAGGGTAATGAATCAATATCGATGTTAACTGTATTAATATCCTTTTCAGGAATGGCATGTATGGTTATGATCTTTCCCTCATATGGAATTTTGATCTTTTGGTGCAAAGTAGAAGGAACACCTCCTAGGGCATAGAACCAAGGACATCCTAACAATAAGGTGAAATGTGGTGGAATATCAATAACTATAAACTCGACCACTAACTCAATAGGTCCGACCTTTATCACGGTTTTAAAGACGCCATCTACTATTCTTTTTGAATTATCATATGCCCTTATCACCATCTCTGACTCATCCAAATCTTCCACACTCATGCCAATCTTGGCAAGGATTTGTCTAGGATAGATGTTAATGGATGACCCATTGTCAACCATTACATATGAGGTTTTTCTATCTTTGAGCTCAGCTATTATGAGTAGAGGCTTAACATGCTTCCTCCCTTCTTGAGGCAACTCCTTATTTCTAAAGGTAATTAAATCCTTCTTTTAACACTTTTGTTCATCTAACTTTAAAATCCTTACCACTTATTTGAGAGTGTTTAAGGTTGAAACATTAATGATAGATAAAGCTTCTAACATTGCTTTTTTATGCTTTTCATATGACATAAGCAATTCCCATATGTTAATGTTAGCTTGGGTTTTCTTAAGTTGCTTTAGGACAGTGTCATCTTCTACTTTCTTCTCATTTTCAACCTTATCTCCTACCTAAGCCTTCTCCTTCTCACTATCTTTCTTCTCATTAGGCTGATAAAATCAGTCACTCCTAGTTACATGGGCCTCAACCTCTTCCTCCTCATCCTAAAAATCATTTTTTTTCATTATTCTCATTATCAGTATCCCAAAATTTAGTCATAACAATGAATATTATTATACCTCTAGTATCCATCATTATTAATATTCTCATCAATAAAGGAATCCATGACTTGCTCAATGGTAATCATGATCCGATAAGGTAAACATTGTTTGATGGGGCCACAACCCTATGGTTAGGTAATGGGTTATTTTTAGTATTGGGCTCTTCTTTTTTTTTTTGGATTAGGTATTTTCTTGTTATCAATTAAGTCTTGGATTTCATGTTTGAGTTTTCGACATTGATCAGTATGATGACTAGCCATTTGATAGAATTGGCAATAAGCATTGTGATTGAAATTTGGGGGTAAAGGATCGAGTAAAGGTTTCGGGTCTAGAGGTCTCAAAAGTCCTCTTTTCTGAAGCTTTTCTAAAACTCCTCACCTCAGTCACTGTAGTGGGTCATGGACAATTAGCTACTGCTTCCAACTTATGAGGGTCAACTTTGATGCCATCTTTACTAATAACATGTCCCAGAAATGTTACCTTAGTCAACCAGAAATCACACTTAGAAAACTTGGCACATAACTGATGTTCCCTCAAAATTTGTAATGTGATCCTAAGATGTTCTTCATGTTCCTCATTACCCCTAGAATAGATAAGAATATCATCAATGAGACAATGATAAACTTATCCAAATAGATCTTGAACACTTTGTTCATTAGATCCATAAAAGTTACAGGTGCATTAGTCAACCCAAATGGTAACACCAGGAATTCATAATATCCATATTTGGTTCTGAAAGCAGTCTTCGAAATATGCTCATTTTTAATCTTCAATTGATGGTACCCTGTTCTCAAATCAATCTTGGAGAAATAACAGGCTCTTGTAACTGATCAAACAGATCATCTAGCCTGGGCAAAGGATATCTATTCTTCATTTTCACCTTATTCAGTTGTCTATAGTCAATGCACATCCTTAGTGTCCCATCTTTCTTCTTTACAAATAACACTGGAGCTCCCCAAGGTGAACTACTAGGTCTGATAAAACCCTTGTCAAGTGATTCCTATAACTATACATTCAACTCCTTCAATTCTGGTGGTGCCATTCTCTATGGAGGAATGGATTTCGGATTTGTACTAGGATACACTTCAATCTCAAATTCTATCTCCATTTCTGGTGGCAATCCAGGAAGATCTATAGGAAAAACATCTGAAAACTCCTGTACTATTGGAATATGCTCCAACTCCTTAGATACCTTTGTAGTATCCACTACTAATGCCAAATAAGCAATGCACCTTTCTTTAACAATCTCTGTGCCTCAATAGCTGAGATAAACCTTGACATTTTCTTATTTTTCTCTCCCGAAAAAATAAACTTTTCCTACCTATCCAGTCTAAATTCTACTTGCTTCAAAGAACAATCAATAATGGCTCTATATAGAGTTAACCAGTCCATACCCAAAATCACATCAAACTCAAATACTGTTAACTCAATCAAGTCTGCAAGTAACTCTCTATCAGCTATTCTCATAGGACAACTTCTATATCTATAACTCACAACTACATTCTTCCCCAAAGGTGTAGATACTTCTAATGGCCTTAATAAAGATTCCCTAACTAACCCCATTTTCCTAGCAAACACAGAAGACACAAAAGAGTGTATGGCACCAGAATCAAACAATGTGTATTCTTTAATATTATGAATAGGGACCATACCTACGACCGTATCATGTAATCCTTGGGCCTACTGTGGAGTCATAGCAAAAACTCTCCCTTGACCTCGCCCTGCTAGTGGCTATACTGCTGGCTGACCCTGTCTTGTTGGTCTACCTCTACCAGCTCCTCCTCTACTCATTTGTACAGTAGGCTGAGATACTACTGATCTAGCATGCTGTGGAACTCTCACAGGACACTCCTTCAAATAATGGCCAAACTGCCCACATCTAAAACATGTCCCTGTTCTAACCCTACATTCTCCAGCATGTCTCTTTCCACAGTGCTCACATAGAGGTATCTCTGTAATCTATTGCACTGGTCTATTGGATCCTCTAGAATATACTAGGGTAGGTGGTCTCATCCTGCCTCCTCTAGAATAATCCCTCCTCTGACTTTGCACTGAGGATGTATGAAACTGTCTCTGAGTAGGCCTAACTATACTAGTTTGAGATGATCCCTGTCCATATCTAGGGAACTCTCCTCCTCTGCTCCTCTTTCTCAAGTCTTTCTGATGTATTGCCAAACCCAAATCTTTCTACAAATGGAACGGCCCAAGGTGAAATCTCAAGCCCAAGCTCTTCCATTTCGGCCTATGCATTGTGGGAGCCCAATTACCATACATGTGGGCTTAGTTTGTTGAAGAGTGAAGAATCCAGCCCAATGGAGCCTACACCTTCAAGGAATTCGGCCCAAAACACCTTGTGACCATGTGGTTCAGCCCAAGGTCCATTCAGCCATCCATAAGCTTATTCAGCCCAAGGCCCAAGTCCAATGTTCATTTCAGCCCCTTTCTTTGTCATGTGGGAGTCAAATTTGAAGAGGAAATCAGATTACTTGAAGTGGAAAGGGGGGGACCATCTATTTATTAGTAATTTTGCTTTATTTCCTAATTTAGCTAAGCATTCTAAAAGCTTGTTTTGTTTTTTGCTAAATCTATTGATTAGGCCTTAATTAGCTATTCCATTGGCTGGTGTTTTATTTAATTAATTGTAAGGATGCTATATATAGTTTTTGCCTA
>CANXYC010459884.1:0-26967 GCA_948193065.1 Aleurites moluccanus
ATATATATATAGTAACAATGGTTTATGAACAATAAGAATATATTTAATGACATATATTTATGTGCCTATAAAGAAATGACACCTATCAATGTGACGATATAACAACTATCATATCCATACCATCCATCCATTGAGATACTACGATCTTATACCATACGTATGCTTGATCAGAACATACGTCCCAGAGTCGATAGACCTCCCCTAGGTGAAGCCACTGATACAATTTGACCTTATCAGCTAGGTCATTGGTGCACACAGTCTAATGATTTCTCCCTCATTAGAAGGGTATTCTAAATCTTCAATAGCCATACAATCGATACAAGGAACAATTGGTGGGTCTAGAGACCTCATATTATCAATATCATTAACAATATTCAATTGGTTTTCAATAATTGCATATGACCTAAATGGTCTTTCAAGGGTAATACATTTCAATGATGGCCTAAGGTCTAATGATATTACAATATCAAAAATAATAATATTCAATATGAAATTTAATCCAAGAACGATGACTAAACTTCATTCAAGAACAATATTAACAAGTGTGAGTTTCATAACAAAGAACAAATTATCTCATAACTTATCTCAAAGTAAATTATCCTTGTATTTATCTCAATTACTTGTAGATTCAATAATCTTCTTTATTTTCTTGAGTTCTCCTCTCCTATGTCAAATCCTCAAATACTCACAATTAGGGTTTATGCCCAATAATATTCATACATGGTAAATTCTTATGATTCTAATAATCTTTTAGAATCCTAATATGTTTTCTAACATCAATTTAATCACTTATTAAACAAATGTGGAAGATTGGGATAAATAGCTACCATTCACCCAAAACCTTAAATCCATATGTATCTTGCTTATAATCCATAATAAATATTAATGATGCTCTTAAACATCTGTACTTAACTTATATTTATCTATTCTAACCATATATTAACTTATCTTGACTTAAAATTGAGTTTGGAACAAATGCCTTGAATTGGAGAATCCTTGAAAAGTTGAAATATTGATGCTTCTTGGTGGTTTAATCCTTATTTATTGTGTTAATGGAGATGAAATAAGTGTTTGAGAAGAGAATTTAATAAATTTATGGGTGGATGAAGTGTATTTATGGAGAAAGAAAGAGAATGGAACGAAATAAATGAAATCTGAAAATGAAGAAGAAGAGTCGGATATTTATAGGCTTATGTCTTTACGCTCGTGAATAGGTTTCATGGCCATGAACGTTGGGTTTGAAGCATTTCTTCACGGCCGTGAAGGGACGTTTCATGCCCGTGAAGACGAATATGAAGAGTTGACCAATTTACACAAAAGTTTTTCTCACGGTGGTGAATGACGTCTCACGCCTGTGAGGAACACTTCACATCCATGAGGAAACTTCACGCCCGTGAAAGGTTTGCTGATGAGAATCTCTCATGTTTCTCTATTCTAACTTATCCAAACTTAATTAATTTATACTTACGCATGCTTAACACCTCAAAATCAGTCATAACTCATCATGTCTCAACAAATAATCATTCTAGAAGTAATTTATATTCAACATAACATTTTAGATTATCTACTATGTACATGTAAATATACATATGCCAACATTTATCAAACAAATATGAACGAACATATATATATACATATATACTTTAACATTCTAAATATTGGGTATTATAGTAACGTTGGTCGTCTTCCTAGTTGTCGATTGGGAATGTATATTTTTTTCTTTTGTCAAAGTGAGTGGGAACATATTACCATGTTATTCTTCTGATTATGAGGCCTCCCATTTAAATAATATTTATGCTATCTTAAAATCTTCTCTATAAAGCCTATAGATATGCTAAACTCTGTTGATGATGAATAAGTTAATAATTATATTTGATATTTGTCCTTATGATGCTTTGATGGCTTAATAGACTTTCTCTATATGAGTTGATAACAAGTGACAAAAATTTTCAAACTGATAAGGGTAAATCATCATACTATATGATATCTATGGATAGAGTATATTATCTGATTTTACAAAGGAAGTTTATTTCCTAGGCATAAAACCCTATCAGTTTTGCGTCAAAGTGAGATCATGCCATTATGCCTCTGATCTCATCTCTTTTTCTTAGGCTCTGTTTTCTGATGATATGTTCTGATACTTTGTTATAGATTTTTATCAATTCGTTATATGATACTAACTATTTTCATATGATATACATATGACAATTAAAATTATACAATGGACTTGATATATATATATATATATATATATATATACACTCTAGATATTGATAACTACATAAATGTTATTATCTACTATGTCTTTCTCTCACGAGATGATCTTTTGATATAAAATATTTAAAAGGTAAGATAGTATGGTTTATACTCACTTATTCACCCACGATTGTTTTCTCTGTTTTTCAAGTAGCAACTAGTGGATAACTTAAGTTTCTCGCTTCATCTTTTTCTATGAGGAACTTTTGATATCCATATATAGTTTAGATTTTTTTAGAATCCATGTTATTTTAGCAGCTCCATGGTAGTCATTAAGGAATGATTGATGTTATTTTGAGAAGTATTACATAATTATATTGATATATGAATTGTGGAAAGATGTTCATGAATTATATTATGTTAGTATGATGTAGATGTATGTGTAGATGGTATGTTATCGGTTTATGATATTGGGCTTATTAGGTTTAGGTTCAATTAGTATCATGTTGAGATATGATTTTATGTGTGATTGATAATTTTAAACTTACTCATTTCGTAAGATAATAATGGCTCTATATTAGAGGTGATAAGTGGACATTATGACAATTAAAATGACTAAAACTAGCTACTTAAATCATAGGCTCTCATTATATATTAACTGCTTATATTATTAAATTCCAAATCAATATGAAATAACTTTAAACATAGTGAAATTAAATTTAAACATCACACAATTTTTTTTTATTAAAATTAAAATTGAATCAAATTGGCGAGTCAACATATTTTTACTACCATACTACAACTTCAAATGGTTAATTTTTTTATCGATGAGTTTAAGTTTATAAAAATGCATGTTTTAAATTGTATATAGATAAACATGAAAATAATTATCAATATAGTTTAAATGCATAAAAATGAATTTTTAAAATTGTATATAGATAAACATGAAATAATTATCAATATAATACAATAATGTGCTATAAAAATATAATTTTATAATATAAAATTGGAGTTTAAGATAGATAATTTTTAAAATATTATTTAATGGGAAATATTAATTTTTTAGTGAGAAAAAAAAAATAAGAATTTACTGTAAATTATACGAAGCTCATTAACTATAAGAAATTTAAGTAGATCCAATTTTAATTTTTAATGGTACCAACAAAATATATAAATTTCTAAAAATTTTTAATGTTTAGTCAATTTTGATTTATTCATAGTTGTGTCTTAAAAGATGTATTCTGCATACTTCATCTACATATTCAAAAATTAATGTGCACTCCACCCAATTCCAATATGAAAAATTAAAAATATATACCCCCTGTAGGCCTATATAGTAACACTAGGCTTGCTATGTATCAATAAAGTGTAAAACATTACACATCTTCCACAAGGTTATTTGATTCTATAGCTTTAACAATAATAGAGCCTTCTAAGATTACGGCCACAAGCTCTCATTTTGTGGCAGTAGGCATTTTCTATTTTCTTGTAATTAAAAAAATGCAATTTTTACTATGAATTTTAATTCAATCATTATGAACTTTAATTCAACTGTACTAAATGATTATCAGAACAGTTAAATTTAAAGTTCAAATTTCAGTTAAAAAAAAGAAAAGAATATCCAATATTTGTTGTGTCAAGTTGATTATTAGAAAAGTGAAACATGCTTTTACAAGGTGGAAACTAGCGGATTTTGAGGCTTTCGAAGGAGCATGCAAGGATAGGTTGGTAGAGTTATTAGTAATTTCATGTAGGTTTTTCATTGCCCTATCTTATTATTACCCTAGTTTTATTCAATTTTTTAAAATTTCATCATATATATCATTATATTATTCAACTAAATTCCTTTGTGCTCTTTCTTTTGGCTACCTAATAATAAACATGTATCATCATCCATCATTATATGATTCAGCTAAATTCATAAGCATTTCTTAATTCAATTCATGATTATAAATATAAGCTTTTTTTTTAACCATTGGGGAGAAAAAATATATTATGAATTTATTATTTATGAAAATATACACTTACTATTAAATTATATCTCGTTATGCAAATATTAACTCTTATTAATATAAATAAATGTAAAACATGAATTTGATTAAATTTTATAAAATTTAGTTGTTAAAAGTAAAATAAAAATTTTCATTTCTACTAAAATGAAAATATATAATTTTAAATAAATTTTATAAAATTACATGAAATTCAATTATATCAAGTGAAAGGATCCAAGAATACAATGCATTTCCTACATCACCTAGTTTTTTTTTTTTTTTTTGGTTATGGATGACTATCCTAGCTACTTAGTGTGTCATAATTAGTATATGACTATTTTTTTAGGGTAAAATATGGATCAAATTTATTATACGCTAGCAAAAGTATCTATGTGGACTAACCTCACAGTTTTCTTCTGTGGGAAGTCTTGTAACCAAACATAAGCCTGCGAAGACATGTTACAGGACATTTTAGCCAAAGAATGGGCTATTACATTAACCTCCCTCTTAACAAAATTACAACTAAAGAAAAGAAAACAATTTTTTAATTCATCAATCTCTAGCAACCTTCTACCAAAATAAGATTGAGGGAAATTCCTTTGACCTTTCAGCAACTACCTTTTGTCACATTATCTCGTGCTATCTGAAAATTAAATGCCATGGCTGTTGCTTCAGCTTGGTCAATATCTGCAGTATATTCAAGCTTCTTTGTAACCTGCTACAAGTAATTGGCCATCATCATCTCTGATACCTGCCCCAAGTACAAAACCACTTGTTGGATTTAGTATAGCATCAGAGTTAATTTTAACATACCTGGTGCTGGTCATTTCCACTTCATGAGTTCAGTTTGAGCTCTTTCCTTTGCAGGCGAGCAATTTTGTTAAATCCTATATGGCTAAGCTCCTAGAGAGGGTATGAACACTTGATTTTTAACTCCGGGAGTCCGATGAGGAAGGCAGTAACCTCTCACGAATCTCAGATTTAATTGTTAAAATGATAAGAATCAAATCGGAAAGCAAAAAAGACAAGGAAAATTCACAATTTGGAAAGTTTGCCATTTAGGAGTGGAGCAAACCTAGGTCTGCGCCCCATGGTCGTGGAACAGTCACTACATGAAATCATGCATTTTGTGACAACTAAGATTGTCATAAAAATTTAAAAATTGTCACAAAAATTTTACAGTCACAATAAAAAATTGTCATGTCATTGTCATCTAAAATTATGTCGCTAAAATAATTATAATATGTGGCAAGAAAAATTGCGAAAATAATATAATAATTATTACAACAAATATATCATCACCGAAAATATTTTTAATGACAAATATTATTGTCACTATAAATAAATAAATTGTCACTTAAGTAGTAATATTGTCACAAATAAATTAATGATGCATCAAAATGTCATGGCAACTTTAATGATTGTCACAAAAAAAAATCAATGACAATAATAATTGTCACAAAATATTATTAACTAATTAGTGACAACACTAAAAGTCACAAAACAGTTGTAGTGATAATTTTCGCTGTCACAAATTATATTTAGTGATAAGATCAGTTGCCATTGAATTTAGTTTGTGACAATAACATACATATGAGTAAAGTTGTCACTTCTAATATTATTGCGACAGACTTTGTTGTCACAAATTAGTATATTAATTGCAAAAAAAAAAAATAAATAAATAAAAAAAGCTCAAAAAAAAAAAAAATCATTTCTCAATAATATTATTTCGTATAATAATAATAATAACAATAATTCAAAATTGTTTACCATCCAACAACAATTCAAAAAGGATATACATTAGTTCACTTCCCAAGCTTATTCAAAATCCAAAATTTCAACTTTCCAAATATCAATTGGACACTTGAAAGCCTCTTTACATGGGGTGAGTTGTCTGAGTTGAAAATTTCCTAGACTAAGAAGGCGATATTCATGCATGATCCAATAAGTTCTAGAGGCATTTAGAGTCTTTCCTCTATAGAAAACCAGTCTTTTTCATTCCAATTATATGGTTCCTGCTGCTTGAAGAACCAATTTGTTTGTCTAAGCCCGTTGCCTTCCAATATCCTAAAGCTTTTGCTTTGTTGATTCTGTTTTCATTTGGATATTTAGCTTCTTTGTTGCTGAAGAAGTACCTCTCTTGCTCGATATCTCCTGAAAACAAAACAAAAATAATAAAATATTTCAATGCAGCTAACTTATTAGTTAGTGATATTGAAGTCGTGTCTATGCAGCCAAATATATAGTACATTATTTAATTGTTGAAGTAAGTATATATCAATCTCTTGAATATATATTATGATACCAACCTGGCAAATCCCAAGGGTCATACTTGAACACATTGATGTCAAGGGATAATAGAAGCAGGCAAATACCATGAAAGGACCTTGCATTTAAGATATTCAAAGACAAGTTCTTCATCTGTTGGTTGGAAACGAAAACCAGGAGGCAATTTGAACATGCCTTCTCTAATGAAATTGAACTTCTCCATATAATAATAACTCAAACAAGATAAATGTGTGCAAGCCAACCCAAGAATCTATAGAGAGTCAGATTTTTTAATCTACTGAACAATATGCAATAATCAATCTTGTATTTTACATGAGAGATATAAGAAAGGAATTTTATAACCAATTTAAAAATAATGATATGATTCATGGTGCAAAGAGCATTTCACAGCATATCCAACAAAAGGCAAGAAAGTAAGAAACTCAATTAAACAAGTACAAATCCATCAACATAGTCATTTGCCAGGCATTAAATAACCTTTTTTATTTTTTATATTCAAAAGAAACTGTATTGCTTGTCAAACGGAAGCAAGGAATGGTAATAACGGGATGCTATAGCCTAGCTTCATGACCATGTTATTTATTGTGATTAAGCCACATCTACTAAAACTAAGCATTGAGAAACCAAATTTTTTTACAGCCTCAACCACAATAGAAACATATAAATCTTCAGAAGCAAAATTCACCAATGAACTTCCAGCAAATTAAGCAGTAGAATTGACAAAAAAAATTAACACAAAAAACAAAAATGGATGGGTAGCTTTCCACTAATGATAAAGAATCTAAGAATTCTGAGGTCGGTCTTGGAAAATGGATCTTCAAGTCTGTGTAATCAAAAGTTGCATATAACAAATTGGAACCAGCTCCACAAATACACCTAACGGAATTCTAAAAACAAGACTCAAATAAGCCTAATCACTCTTAATCTCCCCTACATCATGAAAAGAGAAAGCAGCAATCAAAAACTAATCCTATACGACAAAATTAAAATCAAAACCTTATTGAGTGGAGAGAATTAGATATCAAGAAGTAGGTAAAGGAAACTCGGTAAAAAATAAAAAATAAAAAGGCGGATCTATTAGGATCTGAAAACTAGATTTATCTGAGTCTTCAAAATCGCATATATTACACGTAGATCAGGTGAAATGAAAAATTGAACAACTCGCCTGAAATTCGATCGGAGAATTGAGAGATTGACCGAAGTTGAAGATCGGAGAAATGAAATTCGGTGCAATTGTACATTTAAGGAGGGTTAATATGATCCTTCGGTTTATATGGAGCGGGTACGAGTACCATTACCTGATGCCTAAACTCATCCATTTAGCTTTTCAATTTGATTCTCCTTCAATTTTCGGTGAGCTCGATTGTTTTGATAGATTTCTAAGAGGTCCAGATTGCAATGGAGGGGACCTTTGGTGATGACGGCACCGAAAATGGCGGATCGACTTCGTTGGACTTTGAAATCAATGATTTTTTCGTTCGTTTTGGCATCTTGAAGACTGGAATCAACACTCACTGGTGCTCCACCACTAATTCTTTGTTTCCCCGTGCTTTCTCCTCTTTCATTTCTTGCTTCCAATTTCATTCCTTTTCTTTTTTCCAATTTCGTTCTCTCTCTCTCTCTCTCTTTTTATTATTATTATTATTATTATTATTATTATTATTACGGCATAAAAGTGGGGAGGGATGAAAATGGGCATAGGGTGAGAGTTAAAAAAAAAAAAAAAATTAGCAAGCTATATCACTTTTAAAAAAAAAAAATAAAATTAATAGTTATCTTTCGATAAGTTGGAAGAAAATCTTAGAATTAAAAGGCTAATATTGATAAGTTGTATTAATAATAAATTGTATCCTTGTAATTTTTAATTGCAATAGAAGAACATGTCACTATTATTCATATATTTGTGATAATATTTTCAGTTGTAATAATTTATAAATTTAATAATAAATTACTTAATTATAAAAGTAATTTTAAATTATATTTAAATTAATCTGTTATAAGTATTGATAAGTATAAAATGATGCGATACACGGACAACACCTACATCTGCCATTTTAGAATTTCCTTTATTCCCATTTGGGTTGCTATGACTATTATCAGTCCTTTTAGCTATATACTTCCTTTTTTTCATTCAACATATCCTTCACTTGGATACCAACTTCATATATCTGTTTAAAATTGGCTAAAAGAATATATCACAATTTTTTATGAATCTCATAAAAAATTTTCTTCATACGCATCTTAATTTGGTCCTTAATATCTGGTTTATTTTTCATTTGAGCAGCCTTTTGTTGCCACCTTGTTAAGTACTCCACAAAAGTATTATTGTACTTTTGGCAGGTGATTTCTAAATCATGCAAAGTCACATATATCTGCGTATTATAGGAATATTATTGAACGAACTTTTCTGCCAAATCTCTCCAATCCATCATCACTTTCTTATCTAGGTCATAATACTAATATGCGGCGGCTCCCGCCAAAGATAGGACAAAGAATTTGGTGATATGATCTTTGATAATTCTAATAGCCCCCATGATGGTGACATATTGTCTTAAATGAACTATAAGATCACTTGTCCCATCAAACTTTTATAAATTGAGGATTTTAAATCTTGGAGGGAGATCCTCTCCCTCAGTGATATTTAGTTCCTCAATATCATAAACCCCATCAACACCAGTGCTCTTAAATATGGTTTGCATCTTTTCAACCTGCTTGGATAAGTTCTCATATCCTTTGTGCAATAACTCAGTTTTATGTTTCTTTCTCATTTCATAATCTAGGTCTAAGTCATAATTATCATATATATCCACCACCTTATTAGGATTAGGGTCCCTAGTTTCATTCCTAGGATGGCTAGCTTTTGGGGTTGCTTCTGGGTATTACCTATACTTAATTAGGATAAAATGCATGCTTTATGCATTATGAATGCATAGTTAAAAATTTGTTCATGATCATGGCTTGAATTATTTAAGGTGCACAAAATTTAGTGTAACACTCTAGAATTTTGATACAGCTACTAGATAGTTCTCTAAAGTACTGGTCTGTTAACACCGAAAATAATTATTCAGCCTGAAGAGTTAGTACAATACCAAAGCTAAAGTTATTTAATATAGACCCATAGGTAATAAGAGAACTAAAATGATTTTATTTATTGGTAAAAAGAAAGAATTAAAAAGTGATATGGAAGATGGAAAATTAATAGAATGACAAAACCGTAAATAAATACAACTTTAGGGGTATTTTTGGAAAATCGCTATCTAAAACTCAAAATCGGACCCAGAGTAATTTTAAATGATAGAACAGCCTAAAAAAATTATTTTCACTACCACACTGATATTTGATTCTAAACAGAAATAACAAAATTAATTATAGAAAGTTATCGGGTAAAATGCAAGTAAGGAAAGTTGAAGGACTTATGTGCAAATACCTTAAACCTTGACATATAAATACAATGCCTTAGATTTTTTTTCACCATTTCATCATCTTCTTCTTCCTCTCCTCCTTGGCTGAACCATCCAAGCCTTAACCCATTCATTTTTCATCCAAATGTCAAAGAAAAACTATTGAAAAAACCAAGTCTAACCTATTTCCATCAAAATTTCACCAAAGCAATAAAAGAAAATTGAGAATCTACATCAAAGGTATTTCGGCCCACACATCCATCTAAGGTAACTTGAAGTTTTCTTCCATTTTATGGTTTAGATAGATGATTTAGATGATGAATAACATAGTATTAACAACCAATTGTATCAATTTGCATCAATTGATGAAAATTCCCAATTTGAAACTCTAATTTGATTATGCTAAATACCAATTGTTAAATTAGTGTTATATTATTCTTAATTTAGTTAGAATAAGTCTTATTATCATCATTAGAAGTTAAATAGATGATTGGTTTGGTGTAGAATCAAAGTTTGAGGCAAAGTGTTCATATTGCCTCTTATAAGTGAATTTGGAGTTCAAGGTGGAATTCTTGTTATCTAAGAGTTTAGGTGAGTTCAATATGCTTCATTTCACATGCCTAATGTATTGAAATGAATTATGGAATTGAATTGTGAAACCACCCTTTTGGCCAAACCACATTGTGAAGTTTCATTTGAAAATTTTGCTTGATTTTCCTTGATTTCACCTTTGATTTTGATTCCCAAATTATTATTCATTGTGATAATTGAGTTATCAGTTGAATTGTCCCCATTTTGAATTTTTGAATTGATGCATGGACAATGCCAAATTTTGACCAAAACCATGCTTAAATGTTGATTGAAAGTTGCACACCAACTATTCGATGAAATGCCTAAACTAAATTCCTTCATTTGCTATCTTAGCCAATGCCATTGTCACCAACGACATTGGCTAGCCAATGGCATCAACGTAAATGGAATTGGATGACTTGGATGATAATGAACCTATGTCTATTTATTACAACCATTATGACACCTGTTATTATTAATTGTCCCGACATCTACTGTATTGAAAATACTGACTGTTTCACATACTGATACTGTTGTTTATTATATTGTTATGGTATCCTATTAATTGATACAATTCCTTTGATGATGCATGTTTTTTCCTATGCATTATATGTGTATTTGATAGAATTACCCGATAGATGGGGTAGTGGTTAAAATCCATTGGCGTTGTGCACAATGGCCCACTGGACAGGGTTAATTGTCCATAACCCTAGCTGGGAAGGGATTTATCCTAGCCATAAGGTCTGGCCCGCCTCTGTATTTTACTGATATTCACTATTACTATTACTGGCCCCTTAGTCTGTCACTTTCATATACTGTAATACCCCAGTAAATAGAACAATGAATAGTGAGGAAGTAGAAAAGATAGTATAGATATAACGGACTATAGTAATAGATATAATATTAATTGAAGTATAAATAGGCTCAATTGATTATGAAAATATACAGAGAATGATAGAGAGTAATATTTAAGAATTTTTTAGCCTTAATCGGGTTGTTTTGAGGTACTGTCACAAAAAGTATCGATGTTAATTACACTGCCAGGAAAATAGCAGTGAGAATTTTTGACCCAAACTTGGGGGGATTAAATAGGTTAATTTTATATGAAATTATGGTGAAAAAAAAGAGTTGAAAAATATTTTGAAATACTAAAAATAAGAATAATGGCAAAATTGTAAATAAAGGCAACTTTAGGGATAATTATGGAAATCCACTGTCTGGGATCCAGAAATAACCCAAAACTATTTTTAAAGGATAGAATAACTTAAAATAAGGTATTTCACTCCCCACACTTGAGGTTGAATCTAAACAGAATAGACAGAATAAATTACAGAAAGTTTTGGGGTCAAAAATTCAAATAAGAAAATTTTTGGGCCAAAGTACAATTAAACAAAGTTGTGGGACCCACCCTTTCTAGAAATGGAGCTAAGTAGCTGGCCATGATGGTGAGAGGATGAATTTTTTGATAGAAAATGATTAATTGATTTATTAATTAATTGAATAGATGACAAATCATCAAAATTCTAGAAAATTCTTTCTTTGTCTTCATTTCTTTTTAGTTGGCTTTTGGTGTATATAAAAAGAAGATGGAAATGGCAAATGGAGGAGGAAGTGGACGAACCAAAGGGAAGAAAAACAACCAAAAATTTTTTCTTAACCTTTTCATAGAAATCAACCAAAATTAGATAGGAAAAGATGAGAGAAAGAAGAGTTAAGAAAGGAAGTTGATGAAGATTATGTAAAGCTATTTGGAGAGATCAAAGAAGACGGAATCCAAGAGTTTAACTTAAGGTAATTCTAAAATTATCATTTTTAATTATATTTAAGAGTTCTAAGGTTTTATTTGGCAAATAATTGAGATAATTAAGTTAAAAATATAAAGAATGAGCTAGGGTTTATATAGTTTCTGAAATATGATTTGAGGTAGTAACTTGTGGTTAATATTCCAAAATTTTAATGAATGAATTTGAAGATTGTTAAAACATGAAAATTGTAGATAAATATGTTAATTAGATATTTGTAAAAGAAATTTGGAAAATTCGAAGTGAGGAAAGAGTTATTGAGTAAAAACTGTGACTGACATGGAATTAGGGTTATGGAAGAATGCTACTGTATTTTTATTATATTGACTGATAAGACATGATTAGAATAAGTGTTCAACATAAAAAATATTGTAAAAGGTTTTCAATTGGATTTGTAGTTTATGAGATATTAGGTCATGAGTGTAATCTGCCCGGATTGACTGATAAACAAAATATAGGTTACTGAGTTCTATAGATATGAGAACCTTAAAGTCTGAATTAGAGAAAGTGTTAAACATAAAAGACATTTATTTACATATTATATAAATGTTTGAAAAAAGGTTTTGTAATTAGATGAGTACAAAATTAATTATAGGCATGGAAACAGGGTATGTCTGGATAAAGATTTCAGGGTAGTAGTTTAATTTTGAAAATTCACTAATAATTGTTCAGAGATTCAAAAATTCTAAATTTTGGAAATGATATAATTTTATGTGTCTATTTTCAATTGAAAAATGAATTACAGTAATTGATTAAGTATTGATTGAGTTATTAGTAAAAGAATAGTATCTGCCAGAATAAAATTTGTAGGCAGAATTCAGGCAACAAGGCTGATTATAAAGCTAAGTTTAAATTAACACCATAAATTGTATAGTAATGAATTTAATGTGAAATTTGGATATGTTAGGACCTTATATGTTAAGTTTAATTAGGAATAAGAATTGTAGAAATTGGATAATGGTAGAGAGAGATATGAGTAATGGAACACAGATTGCCAGTAAAGAATTTTGCACAGAAAAACCCTAGTAACTTGGAAATTTAAGGAATTTTCTTTAATATAAGTATAATTAATGTAATTTTGTGTTAAATAGTATCTAAATGAAAATTAATTGGATATGTAGAGTCGAGAATGAATAAGAGATATGATAGGTACCATAAGAGATAAGGCAAAGAATCAAGGATAAAGGAAAAGGGAAATGTACAAGTCATAAACTAAGGTGAGTAATGTATACATCATTATGCATACTCATGTTTTGATTTGTTGACCCAATGAACATGTTTCTTTCTTGGTTAAGTGCCACATTGCCATTGTTGATCATTCTTTGATCATTCTTATGATTGAAATCACAAAATCTATTGATTGTTATTGATATTGAAATGCCTATTGCACTTCATTGACTATGTACCCAAATTGCTCCTAAAAGTATGCACACCAAATGTTTAGCCACATTTTATGATATTTATTGTAATTTTTACCTTTGTATCAAGAAAAGAAACCGATACATGATTAATGAAATGTATTGATATTGATTGACAAGCAATCCATGTGTATCGATCGAAAGCCATTGTATCGTAATGTTCCTAATGAATACTTAATATTGTTATTGATTTACATTGGCCTATTTACATGTGGATTTCACAGAGCTGCCTCACCGACGAGGTAGTGAGTACCATCGGCAATGTGCACATAGACTATATGTGATACCTTAGCTGGGAAATGTTAACTGTCCTAGCCATAGGGCCTGATCAGCCTTATGTACATGACAGGAGATTGATATGAGATTACATGTGTTCTGGCCCTTTATCTGTCTTATCTATATGATACGAGTATTGTTTACCCATTCATTGATTCCAAGCTTATATCTTATTGCTTATCATTGATGGCTATCCTTTCATCGATTATTGTTGATCATCGATTTGATTGTTACATGTTCCAAACTTTCAAAGACATTTGGTGTGCAAATTAATGAACCTTGACATGTAAATTGAATATACTGATATTCTTCATCGTATTTATTGATACTTGACTATCATTGTTATCCGTTGTTATGATATGCTTATATCACCTGTTTAATGATGTATACATGCTCACTGAGTATTTTATGCTCACCAAATAGTGGTTTATAATTTTTACAGGGATGAGATAAAGGAAGTTGATTCCAAGTCAATTTCTTTTCTGATTTGGGATTTTAAGTACATCGAGGTAGAATATTATTCCCTAAAGGTTATAAGTGTCAACACATAGAGCTCCATAGTACTGTGTATAATTAGATGATTAAGTACTATAGTGATAAATGAACAATGAAGTAATTGACATTTAAGTGATGTTAAAATGTAATGTGATTTGTTATTAAAGTTTAGTAATGAATAACTATAATGTACAATGCTTAATAATAATGATAGTGAAGTAATAATGATAGGGATAGTGGTATTGCTAAAATGAAAATCATATGTTTTAAAAGAGATTTAGAAGTGCTATGTATGTCTATGAAATTATGAAGTTGGGGGTATAAGGAAGGTAAATTATTGGGAGTGCAAAAATAATTTGTGTGCAGACTGTGTAATTTATGAAAGACCTGATTTTGGGTCGGGAATAAGGTTAAAATTACAAAGGAAACTCTGGCAAAATTTCTATAAAATTTATAAGTAATAAATGGGATTTAAGCATTGATTAATGAGTTAATATTGATTAAATGATTGACAAATGGTTCATGGATTTTACGAGTTTCTGGTGACCTTAAGTCTACCTGTGCCATAGGACCGTCGCAATCCAAAAGTGGATTGTGACACATACAAACTTAACAGTTGATTCCATTATTGACACTACCTAATTTAATATTATCTGTATCATACTTTATGGACATTAGTGTGCACTACCCATTTCTTTACTGTTACCCTACCATGTGTGTATTATGTTGTATATTGAGCTCATTGAGTATTTATATACTCACCCTATAGTGGTTTTAATATTTTCAGGATAGGAGCAGGAGATTGATTCCTAGTTTCTTCTTCGAGGAACCAAAGTTCATAATTTGTCATGTAAATAATATGATATTACTGTATATTATTATTTTCTATATATACTATATGGTCTATAATAACTGGTATTTAATAGAATAGACTGTATGGATATTATATCTGTGTGATGGAATATATATTACTGGATAGATATTGGACTGCTATAATTTAAGTATGGATGATGATTATAATATTGGTATTTAATGTGTAATTGGAACTGTGCTATTGGTGTTCTATGAGTGTTGGACGTCTATGACTGTTCCCGCATCCTAGGATCGTCATGCACCGGACTCGGGTCATGACACCTAGAGTTTGAGTTCTAGATTCATTACATGAAGGCTAGGTGACTTGGATTAAGGGTATCCGTCACACTAGGATTGTGCTATACCTAACCATATATGAGTCAAAGAGCCTCGCGTAGGTCCAACAGTACTGTTGCCCATTACACTTCAAAATGATTGAAGATTCGTCACGGGGTGGATGATTTTGCTATCCCCTAACCTACTCAAAGAGAGTTTTCAGGTAGATGCTACTCACTATCTGAAGTTTTTGATTCGTAACTGGTTATGCAAAGTGATGCATGCAAAATCAATAGTTAAATAAAATGCAAAAATAAAAATTACTTCAAAAAAAAAAAAAAAGAGAGTATTATTTTCTTTTCAAACCAATTAGTAGTCCTCTTTAAGTTTTTAGAAAAAGGGTTATCCCCAGTGAAGTCGCCAACTGTGAGGCCTCGCCCGAGCACCGAGATGCTTAATCCGAGGTGATTTTTCACTCATTAAAGGCAACTTTTACCTTATATTTGCAAATCATATCTTTAACATTTTATTTTGAAAATTTGTAGAGTTGCCACCTTTATTTTTAAGGGAAAATAAAGGAAAACCCAATTTGACTCCAAATTTAACCCAAAGATAATATCACTAGACCTTCGAACTGGGACTGAGCTTGGGGACTAGGGATTCGATTTTAAGTAACTCTCATTTTGGATTTTCATTTAACAATCGATTTATGAAAATGAGATTTCATGAACAAGTATTAAGAATGAATTTATATAGTGCATGAATAAAGTATAATAAAACAAACAATATTACATTAAAGTACAAAACAAAAAGTAAAAGAGGTTTAATTATATCAAAAAGCTAATAACAATGGAATGTTAACTCTAGTCCTCAATGGGAATTTTATGAAATAGCTTGCCTGCGTATCCTTTCCATTGGGAATAAAAACCCACACATTTTTCCCTTTTTGCAGAAGGGCTAGGTTTGATTTTAAAAAAAAGTTTAATTTTATCATATTTTTGGTTCTTTTAATTGATGTTTTACCAATTAATTTTGAGGCAAGAACATGATACCTTGCTTTGCATGGGACGCCTTCTTAGGGTTCGTTCGAATCAGAGTTCCACTTTGGTTTTGGTAACAAAATTAGCATAAAGGTTTGATTATTGTCAATTTTTAATTACCGAGTTGAATTGATTAGTCAAATTAACAGAATGACGATGTTAGATTAACTAAAAGAGAGATCACTTTAGGTCTTCTATTTCTCTAACTCAAAGAGAGTTTAAGAAATTGGTTTGAAATCAAAAAGCGATGAACCACTTATGATAAGGAAATCTGAATAAGGGGGAAGAAGAGAGAGCCAACTAAGGAAAATTCTACTTAGTTGTTCTGATGTGTTTTGAGAAGTCAACTGAGGCTATAATTTATATGGAAATGTCTGAGAGAAAACCTAACTATGTGGGATTCATGTTCTGAGTTTGGTTGCACCTGAGCTGAAGCTTGGCTACAGCAGGCAAAGGAGTTGGCAGCAGCAAAAGGCCTTGGTGGCGGCAGAGGCTGCCCTTAGTGGTAGCCTCGCCAAGTACTACCTGTGCCACTGGTGGCGCCGCTAGCTAGGCTTGGCACTACTTCCAAAGCCAAGGCTGGATGCCACCAGGCTTGTTTTGATGCTTATCTGATTGACGACGATAAGCTTAGCATGGTCCGATTTTTCTTTATTTTGAGTCGACTTTAATCTCTAGTTGGTTACTAATCAATCTAGGTTGACCCGAGTCTGCTTGGGGTGCAAAATCACGTGTTCATATAAGCACCCCAGCTTGTCTGGCCATTGGCCAGTCTCCTTATTTAGCTAGATGTTTTAATTCAGAAATAAACTTAAGCATACCCTAATTAAACAATTCAAATATGCATCACTCAAAGGCAAACAATTCTTAAGACATGAAAGTAAATTTTACTATGACACATGCTTGACTGTACCAAAAACTAGATTGAGCATAATTCCAAGGAAAGATTGACGAAGTCATAGGCAGTCTCACTTAAAATCTAACCTACTTAGACAAAATTACACAAGATATAATTATGGGTACAATCTCACAAGGCCATTCCTAAAAAGATCACATAAAATAAGTGTGTTCTTTGCATGCCCAATAATTCACACTAGCCTTAAAGAAAGGGAAGGAGAAATTAATTTATACATCTACATTATTAAATATAACTTTTGCACCTTGGATTTGCTTTTTGTTCCATAATACATTTAAGCCCATTTATCTTTCATGCATGCTTTGGCCTTATGGGCCTCATATTATTCATTTTATTTGCTTCATCCCTATATGGTTGGTCTATATAACACAATTATACATGCACAACATACTTTACAAAAAATCATGCTTCATGCAATTAATCATACCAAATTTCATATTTGCATATGCATAATGCAAAGCACTTAATTAAGCCATTTTAATAATTTTGATTTGTATTCATGTGATCAAAACATGCGAAAGGTGTAGATTCCTATACAAAAATATTCTTAAATCATCCTAATCATTTTAACGTAGTCATGGCATTCTAACATACTAAACATATCACATTTTACATAGCAACCAAGTTTACTTTTAATCACTTATGCTTTATTCATTTTTAGGTTTATACTTAAATCACACTTGCATAACATAATTCAAAACTTTCAATAAAAATCAATGGCCATTTTAGTGAACTTAGAACTAAGTCATTCATGCTAAAATCAATTTTAATGCAATATACATGCCAAATTACTTATTTTTAAGCCAAATCCTTTTATTTACCAATTTGATTCATATAGGTCAGTAGCTATTCATGAGATGTTATTAATTTTAAGACTATTTTAACATACATTTAATCATGCTAATCAATTACTTTACATTAAATATACCAAAAGTCAAGTTTAAAACCATAACTAAGCAACTTTACAACAACATGCATAATTAGATTTTAATTGATATTTTCAACCTATCTATGGTGTCTTTTGCAATGACGGCTCGGATTTGAACCTAAGATAGATCGGTAAGGATTAACCAAACCTAATAAAGGATTTGACTCTCGATTAATGGTGTAAATAAGACCATAAATATAGTGCATTTCCTTCCTATAGAAAATGAGTGATGATTTTATTCCAGGCTAAGCACTATAACGCCTTATCCAGAGATCTAATTAAGGAAAACATAAATGGATTGGGGAAGGTGTTAGGCACCCCATCTCGCCTGGCCATTGGCTAGCCTCCCTATTTAGCTAGAAGTTATAGGTGAACTAACTTAGGAATAGTATTGAAAGAAACAATCCATAAGCCAAAAAAATTGTAAGTTTTATCGTGGCATATGCTCGACCATACCATAAACCAGACTAAGCATAATTCCCAGGAAAGATTGAAGGAGTCATAAGAGGTCTCACTTAAAACCCAACCTCCTTAGAATTATACTAGGTTTAGTACATTATACAATCTCACAGGGCCACGCCTAAAGATTTCCTAAAATATTCATGTTCATTACGCTACATCTATTTGCACTATCCCTAAAGAAATGGAATGGGAAATGAACCATCTAGCCTTAATAAGGTATTTACATAATCATATGAACATTCATTCATTCAACATCTCAAAGTGAAGAAATGACAAAAAAGGAAATTGATTGCATAATCTAATGCATTAAATGAAACATGTGCACCTAGGACTTTTTAGGCCTCAATGCATTTTAGACCCATTTATCTTTAATGATTGGGTCTAATGGACCTCATGTTATTCATTTTAATTTACTCCATCCCTACATGGTTAGCTCAAATAATACAAATATATGCACAACATACTTTGCAAAATGACATACTTCCTTCTAATCATACCAAAAATCAAGTTTAAATATTCATGATGCAAAGCATATACCCATGACATTTTAACCATTTGGTTCATATACAAAGGATCAAAATTCATCAAAATAATAATGCATATACCAAATTATTAATAATCTAAACCACTTTTGACAACTAACCTAGACATGGCACGCTAATCTACAAGAAGCATTTTGTATCGCATTGCAACAAAGTGTGCATTCAAGAAATCATGCCTTATGCATTTAAAGTCCATGCTCAAGTTGTTCATTCATGGAATTATGTCCATTTTTAAAGTCATTCAGCCATAATTTTATGATGCCATATTGTCATATAATAATAAACATGCCAAATTTCAAGTTTACAACCTAAACTAGGCATTATACCCACAATCATGCAAAACTAAGCTTAACGATAAAAACTATGATGTATTCATTCATCTATTCATGGAATTTAGACACTTACATACAATTAGAAGCATCAAATGGACATAAAAATCAAGAAACAAAGCAAGGAAGATAAAAAAAAAAAGTTCCTCAAAAGCACAAGAAAATGCCCCAGTGGCATACATAGGGCTAAGTGACCCTAGGAAGGGCTATGTGGCCCTTCTCATTCCCACACAAGATAAAGAAAGGTCGTGTGGCCCTTCTGACCTGACTTTATCTTTCTACTCAAATACAAGTCATTTTTGCACGTTCTTGAGGAATTTTTGATGCTTTTTCAACCTAAATGATTTAAAAACTAATCCTAATAATTCTAAGTATTTTAAACTTAATCAAAATGGTTTTTAAGCAAATAAAAGAAAAAAAAAATCATAGTTGGAAACAAAAACATGAATTTCATGCCAAATGGACCTAAGCATGCTTTCTAGGATTTTTAATTCAAATTGATTAGATCTTTAATTAAGATAATTAAATATCATGTAAACACATTATTAATTCAATTTTAGTTCATATTAACAAAGGTTTTATAAAGAAAAGAAGAAGGATTACATGGATTTTTACCAAAAGAATTCACATGGTTGCTAAAATAAAAAGAAATAAGCAACTACCCAAACCTAGACACACCAAGACTCAACAAATCATCCTCAGGCTTCATTCGTCTTGTGGATGATTTTGAATACCAAGAATGTCAATGCTTGAAGAAGATTGCTTGTCGTCAAGTTCTTACTCTGAATCAAGCTTTCATTCAGTTGAATATATTCCTTTTATCAAGAACACTATCAAGAACGTTCTTGATATGTTCTTAAGAAGAGTTTAAAAGAAGAAAAAATAAAACTTGATTTGGTTCCTTCGATTTTTGTAATAAGAATTAATTTGTATACTTGAGATGAACTTGATCAATTGGTTAATAAAATCCTTAGTTTCTTTATAGTAAGATTGATTAAAAAAAATCAATTTAGTATTTGATTGAAAAAGAGTTATCTTGTAATACCCTAGAAAGTTATAATCTATATGCATAATTTAATTCTTAGTATGTGGTTCAAAAGTCTTGAAATGATGGAAAATAATTTTAGAGACACAGTTAGAAAACGAACTAGTTACTTTTCCGGAAAGCGGCGGTGTCGGGAACACTGCCGAGAAATTAGCTGTCCGGTCAACAGAAGAATTTCTGAATTGGACCAGGGGGTAAAAGATCACCATAATGCATGTGTAATTTTGGTAAAAAGAAAGAAGTGAAAAACATTTAGGAACACTGAAAAAGTAACCAATGGAAAAATTATAAATAAAAGAAACTTTAAGGTGAATAGTGAAAATTGGTCCGTCGGAGTTACAGAATGACTCTGAAACCATTTTTATAAATAAGTATAAATTAAAATAAGCTTATTGAATCCCCACATTACAATTTAAATCCTGATAGAATTGACATAATAAATTACAGAAGAAGTTGAGATCAAAGCCTAATTACTTGGAAGTTTAAAGACTAAAATGTAATTTGCCATTATGACTTAATATATAAGCCATTCCTTAGTTTAATTTTGCTATCATATTCTTCTCCTTCTAATGTGGCTGAACCCTTCATCATCCATTTTCTCCTCCATTTCTTTACTTTTCCACCAAATTTCCATAAGCAAATTGATAGAAAATTAACAAATCAACCTAGTCCTATCATTCTACATCATTAATTTGCAAGAAAGAGCAAAGGAAATCAAGAAACATTAAAGAAAAGATTTCAGATTCATCATCGCTTTGAGGTAAGAAGTTTGTTTATTTGATTTTATGGTTTAGTTAGATGATTTTAAGGTTGAATTTGATGGGTTTGATGCAATCTAACCTAATGCAAATTAGTGAAAATGCCTGAATTACCTAGCTTATTTGAAGTTATATGAAAGGGTTTGATAGTTTAGTGTCAGTTAATGTTAATTGATGTTAAAATATGTCAATTGGAAGTTAATAGGTAACTAATTGATGGATTATTTGGTGTAGAACATAAGGTTTGACAAAGTTGCCCTAATTGGCTCAATTGAAGAATTTGGGTGGAAAGCAATTTTTCAAAGCAATTGGAAGGCTTAGGTGAGTCTTATATGCATCAATTAACATGTCTAATGCTTTAAAAATTGAAATTGGAAACCATGTGTGAAAGTTGATGTTTGGCCGAATTGATGACACTACTCACCCCTTTGTATTTTTGTTTGTTTTTCTTTATGTTTCCTTAGCCTATTTGATTCATTTTGTGTTGTTTAATCTTGTTTATTTGATACCTATAATATTGTTGCCAATGTGCTTTGTTGTTGATTCAAATGGGTAAACCAAACTTGCACCTAAACCTAACCTATTGGCTTGCCAAATTGTGCCCACCAAGTGTTTGATAAAATGTCTAGTTCATTTTGTCTTTGGCCTATTGCTTTGTATTCCATAGGCTTACCATTTGAATGCCATCATCGCTAGCGACATTGGCATGCCAATTGGCCTGCCGATTTTCTTTGCCGAACCAACCTTTGTTCCATACCTTTGTTGTTTACCATAACCTTTATCCTTGATTGAATGTTGTATATTGCAATGCCTTTAATTCAAATACCATTTGATTTGAAAGATATTGATTTTGATACCATTGATGATACCATTGTTAAAAAATGGTGTCTATTGATATGATGTTCATTTGTATTGACCTAAATATGGTTTGACAGAGCTGCCGCTTCGACAGGATAGTGGGTACATACTGTCGGCAATGTGCACATTGATATTGATGCCCTAACTTGGAAGGGTTATTGGTCCCGGCCATAGGACCTGATTAGTCTTATGCTTACTTGATATGTGATCGACTGTGTGATTACATATAGTCTACATGTTACAGGACCTTATATTTGTCTTACCATATGATTCCATAACTTGATATGACCATTGATATTCCGATCGATTTCTGATACTGATTCTATAAACCAACATGATTGATATTGTTCCATTGTTCCTTTATCATATATATCATTGTTCCATCTTATTTTGACTTGTGATGTATATAGATTCACTGAGTATCTTATATAAACACATTTTCCTTGTTTAACCATTTCAGGAGAGGAGTAGACTGCAGAATCCTATCGTCTGTCATCTGAGGATTTCTGCTTCAATCATTTCATGTAAATATTTGAATTCTGTACTATTTTTTATGTTCATAATCTAGTTGCTCCATGGGGTATGTATGGGTTAGCTAGGATATGAACAATTATATATATATGTGATGATATGATATGATATATGATGAGTATATGGTATGATATAATGATTGTTACAGCCAATTGCATTAAATTACAGAATGAATTGTAGAATAGCAGAATGGATGGTAACTGAGTAAAATGTATAATAAATTATGGTTTATAGATTATGCATGTGATACTGGGTTCTACTGGTGCCAATTTCCATTGGCATCTCCCGCATCCTAGGACCGTCGAGATTCGGAAACGGGTCGTGACATATTTTGTCTATAATTTGGGCATTAAAATTTGAATTCCCAAACTTGTGAAGGTGAAGGCCTATTTATAAGCTTCTTCATCCACTTAAATTGAAAGAATTAAGTTAAAATACTCCTATTTAGTTTTATTCATATTTCCTAAGTAATAAAATATCCTAAATAGCCAAAACATAGCTTCCAAAATAGCTTAAGGTTTACTTGCCAACATAAGAACCCCTAAAGCTTCCTTTTTGGCTTTTAACCCAAAACTACCATTTTGACTAAAATACCAAATATAAACCTTTGCAAAAGCTAAATTGGCATAAAAATAGACCAAGAACCTCCAAAATTGGAAGAAAAATAGTACCGGGGGTGACAGAGGCGAGCGGCGGCACGCGCAAATGGGCCTAGAGATTGTTGGCCCGTGGAAATGCCATATGGCCCTTCCTTGGGCCATGCTTCCCTTCCTTGGGACATGCAGCCCTAAAAGCAACCATATGGCTATAGTAAGAAGTCACAGGCAAATGGTTGCCGCAAATTGGCTCGCCAACCCTTGCACGCCCGTTCTTAAGTTTGATTCATTCATAATTACCCAAAATTTTCAAAAACATTTAAAACTATTTCTAAACTTATTTTAACTAAAAAAAAAACTTAAATTGGCCTCGGGTTCATACTGGCATGATAGCTTGCCGCAAACGGGTCGGCGACCGATTGTGGGCCTGATTTGCATTCAGACCACCGAATATGGCCCAAAATGACCCAAATTCATTTTGAAATACCTTTTCACATGTTTTGTATCAAATTATAAAATCAGATCATCAATTACTAAGACAACCCTAGCAATTTCCTTTATCCAAAAGCAAAACTAATTGCTTTGACAAGCATTCTTCTTTTTGCGTTCTCGATTCCTGAAGCTACATCATTGAGCTTCGGCTTGAGCTCAAGGTGTGTCAAAAATCGTGCTAATAGTTTGCCCCCAATTTAGTAGGTTTGGTGGAACATATGTGTGAGTGAACACAGTGCAACTGTCACGACCTATTTCCAGATCGTAACGATTCTAGGATGCGGGAGATGCCAATGGTGACCGATACTCATAAAACCCAATACCACATACATAATCTATAACCATCAATTAATTATCCATTTTTACTTAATTACCATTCATTTTATCATTCTGTAATTCTTTCTGTAAACTAATGCAATTGGCTGTAACAGTAATAATAACATGCCATATAATCATCATATATCATAAAATGTCATCATCTCTCTATATATATTCATACTCTAACTAACCCATACATACCCCATGGAGCAGCTAGATTATGAATACCAAAAATACAGAATTCAAAATATTTACATATATCAACAGTGAGCAAAAATTTGCTAGATGTCAGAAGATGGGATTCTGCAGTCTACTCCTCTCTTGAAATGGTTAAACAAATAAAGAATGAGTATATAAGATACTTAGTGAATCTATATGCATCACCAATAAATATAATGGGTAACAAATGTATCAATGGTGTCAACAGTTCAATGTAAACAATTTACAAAATCAAATATAGATAGTGACATAATAGGCCAACAAGTATATCATAGGCTAGGTATAATATGGAAAGACAGATGGAGGGATGGACTATATGAAATCATATAGTCTCCAGTAGCATCAGTATGGACTATATGCGAACATACAGTCTCTAGTAATATCCATATCAATAAGCATAAGACTGATCAGGTCTTATGGCCAGGACCATAACCCTTCCCAGCTAGGGTACCAGTAATACAATGTGCACATCGCCGACAGTACATTCTCACTGCCTTGTCGGATCGATAGCTCTGTCAAGCCATATTAGGATCAATATAAGAAAGAAACATATCAATGGACACCATTATGCAACAATGGTATCCTTCATATCAATAAGCTCAATATCATTCAAATCAATTATCAATAGAATCAATGGCATTGCAATATATGATATACAATCAATGATAGATGTTATGGTAAACAACAAAGGTATAGAATAAAGATTGGTTCGGCAAAGGAAAACGGTAGGCCAATTGGCATGCTAAGGTTACTGGCGACGATGGCATTCAAATGGTAGGCCAATGGAATACAAAGCAATAGGCTAAAGTAAAAACAACTAGGCATTTTGTCAAACACTTGGTGGGCACAAAAGGGCAAGCCATTAAGTTAGGGTTTGGTGCAAATTTGGCATGCCCAATTCAAGCAACACAAGTTCACATTGGCAACAACACAATAGGATACAAATATACAAGATTAAACAACATTAAAGTGATCAAAATGGCATAGGAATTCAAAGGAAAAACAAAGAAAATCAAAGGCAATGAATAGTGCAAGGCATTCGGCCAAAATGGTGGTCCAACAAAATAAATTCCAACCATCAATTCAATGCTATAGACATGTAATTTGATGCATATAGAACTCACCTAAAGCTTCCAAATGCTTAGGAAAATTGATTTCCACCCAATTACTTCAAAGGAGACAAAATGCATAACTTTTGCAAACTTGATTTTCTATGCCAAAATAAACATCAATTAGTTACCTAATAGCCTCCAATTGACATATTCTAACATCAATTAATACAAACTAACTCTAATTCATCAAGCTCATTCAAACAACTTTAATTAGGTTAGGCAATTTAGGCATTTCTGTCAAAATGCATCAATTGATGCAATCTAACCTAAAACCCATCAAATTCAATGTCTAAATCATATGAATGAAGCATTAAACCAAGAAAAACACATCCTTACCTTGGATTGAAGAAGTGGCCGAAACCTTAAGCCCTTAATCCTTGGTTTCCTTTAGCTTTTCAAGCAAATCAATGGTGGAGAAAGATAGAACTAGGCTTAAACTCCATTTTTCTATGAGTTTTCTTAAGAAAATTTGGTGTAAAATTGAAGTAGAAATGGGGAAGAAGAAAGAAAGGTAGGTTCAGCCAAAGAGAATGAAGAAGAAGAAGATGGCAAATAAATTTCTAAGGCATGCTTTTATACAAAAATCATAATGGTTATTTACATTTTGGTCCTTAAACTTCCATGAGTTACACTTTGACCCCAACTTCTTCTGTAATTTATTCTGACAATTCTGTCAGGATTTAGATTTCAAAGTAGAGAATCAATAGGTTTATTTTATTTTATACTTATTTATAAAAATAGTTTTAGAGTCATTCTGAAACCCAGATAGACTCATTTTCACTATTCACCTTAAAGTTTCATTTATTTATGATTTTGCCATTGGTTACTTTTCAGTGTTCCTAATTGTTTTTCACCTCTTTATTTTTACCAAAATTACACTTGCATTTATGTGATCTTTTACCTCCTAGTCAAATTCAGAAATTCTTTTGTTGATCGGACTGCTAATTTCTTGGCAGTGTTCCCGACACCGCCGATTTTTGGAAAAGTAATTTGTTTGCTTTCTAACTGTGTCTCTAAAATTATTTCCCATCATTTCAATTCCTTTAAACCACATATTGAGAATTAAATCATGCATATGAGTTAGGACTTTCTGTTGGGATTTAGGCCATTAGGTGCAGTGGAAAACAAAAAAAAAATCCCAATCCAAGATCTCTATGTTGATTAAAATCAAAGATTAGATTAAAGATTCAAGATCTTTTACCTTTGTGTTTGAAACTCTTTCTTCACTTGATCACCAAGAAAGGGTTGTAGCAAA
>CANXYC010459887.1:0-23681 GCA_948193065.1 Aleurites moluccanus
CCTTAACCAAGTTTTCACAGAATTCCGCTGAAGACTCAAATTCTCAATTCTTTAACACTTAGCATTTTCTCACGCAATTTCAATAACTCAATCAATATTTCTCACAAACTTTTCATACTCATTTTCTATCATTACCCAAAATAATTAATAAGTAAATATTTATACTTATTTCAAAATTAATTAATTAAGCCAAATAAAATAAATTTATACACAAAAATATACGCAAAGGTTGTTTAGGAAAATAATGGGTGTTACAATAAAATAATTTAATGTTCATTAACTATCTTCAAAATAAAAAGCTAAATTATTTGCTATTTTTAGGTTATAATTAATCTATCATATATATAATATGTCAATAGTTAACTAATTAATTCACACAATAAAATTCTACCAAAAGTTCGATAGAATATCCTCTATAATTTTAGAGTTCACCTCATACAAAAAAAAAAAAAAAAAAAAAAAATCAAATTAAAACACTTCTAATTGACTACCAATTATCAAACCATCCAATCACATATACTCAGCTCAATATTGCCCCATTTTGGTCTCAATTACATCTCATTTGCCATATTAAAATCAAAATTAATGCAACACACTTTTTTATATAATTCTAAACTTTAAGTATTTTATTAGTCATACCTAAAATTCAACCAAATAAAAGTCCCTGGTCTATTACTTTTTCTCAAGTGTAACCTTTTATGTCTCTCTTCTCTTATCTTTTGTACTATATGAGATCATCGATTAGATGGATTTAAAATGCAGTAATAATAATAATTAACAATGGACACACAAACATATATAATTTATAAGCTTGCAAATTAACTTATTAGTGATATTATGATATATCAATATACCTCCCATGGACTATAGTGATAGGAAGTTGCTCATGAGGGGGTAGTACCTTGTATGCATCATCAGCATCCGAAGCAGGGTGGAGCTCGATGTGTGGTAGATGTGGATGATGAGGTTGCGGGTACATAAGTGGTGGGCGGTATAGAGATGGTGGGTGGTGTAGAAATGGTGGGCAGTGCAGAGATGGTGGGTGAAATAGATGGAGATGGCATAGATGATGATAAACCATCAAAACCTTGCGGCAACGGAGACAATGTAGGTAATGGTGTCTGATAGAAGATGGGATGATATAATTAATTTAACTTAATTATATTCAATAAAATAAAATAATTAACAAACATTAAAATTAATAAGATAAAATAATAAACACAAATTAATCAAATATTAAAGATTCACAGAATTGTAGTTGGAGAATATTGATTAACATTTTTTTTTTCCTTTTCATAATTTATCTTCTCTAAATATAATTTTTTTAACCCAATTTTTTATTTATTTTAAAAATGCTTAATTTTGCATTTTTAGCTTGATTATAGGTTGATGGTTCTGAAATAGTTGACATATTTTTTATTAACTGAAGGTGTTTGGGATCAATTTGACACATTCGCTACAAACTAAAGATGTTTGGGATCAATGTAGTATGAATAATTAGGAGGAAATGGTTGTAAAGATAAAGGTTACTTGTTGAAGAATATGAAACTGAGTTGGTTTTAGCAGTATCTTTAGCATATAAAATAAAGTCTTGTAGCCACTTAGGCCTAGCTCTAACCTTATTGCTATGTCAAATAACAAGTGTAAAAGGTACTAAAATTGGATGATCATGTGCAAAAATGTTTGAGACTTATAATTGAGGACTAATTTTGTTTAAGAGTTTTGAGGAGAAAGTGGATCAAGAATTCATTTGAAGTATTTAGAGAAACATCTTCAGGAGAAGAATGATTATTGACAGTTTCTATATTGATTTTTTCTAGAAAAATATTACTAAATATGGTAATGGGCTCACCATCAGTTATATTCTGATATTAGGAAGAATAACTTCATCTACAAGTAAGTTAATTAGTTTGCTGAAAAGGAAAGACAGTTTCATGGATGACAACATCTCTTGAAATATAAGTGATGTGTGAGTCAAGATTGAAGACTTTTTAAGCTTTCTACACTAGTACACATCCAAGGAAGACACACCTGTAAGCTCTGAGATCTAGTTTATTTTTATGAGGTTTGGTATTTATAGTAAAGCAAGGACAACCAAGGGTTTTGATATTTGAGTAGTCTGGTGGTTTATTATGTAAAATCTCATATAGTATTTTTCATTTAAATATTGGGTTTAGAAGCCTATTAATAAGATAGGTGGCAACCAATATTACATCAGTCCAAAACTTTTTAGGTAACTTTGATTGAAATAGCAAGGCTCTTGCTATTTGAATGAGGTGTTTGTGTTTTCTTTCCACTACCCCATTTTGTTGGCAAGTGTAAGGGTAAGACATTTGGTGTAGTATTCCTAATTCAAGGAAAAAACTTTTGACATTGGTTGTTTATAAATTTTGTTCCATTGTCACTTATTATGGTCCAATATGAGGTTTTGTATTTGTTTGAAACTTTTATAAGGCATTGCTTTAGGTGTTGAAAAGTCTAAGTCTTGTCTTTTAGAAGAAAGGTCCAGAATGTTTTGCTATAGTCATCAATCATGGTTAGATATAATTGGTTTTGTTGAGAGATGGAGCTTTGTATTGACCTCAAAGGTCAATATGGATCAATTCAAACAAGGATGAGGTGTGGGCTTGACTGTTTAGAAAAGGTAGTCTTTATTGCTTAACAAAAGGACGTATCTTACAAACATGTGTTTTAGATTTATCAGTAATCATAATAGTATATGCTTGAGTTTTTCATTTGAAGGATGTCTTAATATATTGTGAATCAAATTGTAAGGAATACATTGAATCTGTTTATTCATTTTTGTTGCTGTTTTCAGAGGTTTTACAACTAAAATAAGAACTACACTCTTGATTGAAATTCTCTAATTGTGCTTTCAAGAAAACTAGAACTATCTAAGATATACAATCCATCATATACCTTTCCTAGTACTAAAATCTCATTAGTCCACAAGTCTTGAAACAAGAAGTATTCATTATAAAAGATTACCATAAGTTTCATAGTTTGGGTTAGTTTCTGAATTGATATAATGTTGAATTTAAAACATGTACATGCAACACTTTAGTGAGGGTTATTTTAGTGTTTAAAACAACAGAACTAACATTATATACTTATCTATTGGTTTTATCATGTAGAGGCATAGAAGAAAATTCAATCAGTTTAAAAGGGGCTTGAAATAGTTTTAGGTTAAAATTCATAAGGTTTGTAGCACCTTAGTTAATTATACAGACATTATCAAGCCTATCATCAAAACAACAGAGTGTTAGTGTGAATTGTACCAACATAGCTATCGTAGTTAGCAAATTCCACTTCATTGACTCCATTGCTTTTCATATACTTTTGAGCCTCCTATTACACTGCATTTAAGATGACAGATGTTTAGTGTCAAGTCCCGATTTCAGAACATGACGATCCTAGGATGCGGGAGATGCGAGAGATGCTAGAGGCAATCGACACCCGTAGAACCCAGTATCACATACTAATAACAATTATTATCAATTTATTTATCAATTATTTAGTTTTTATTCATTCTAGCATTCTGTAATCTATCTATAATTCATACTGCAACTGGCTGTAGCCATCATCATCTCATGCCACAACATTAATTATACTCCATAATATGTCATACATACATATTCATAATCTAACTATGCCATTATACAACCCATGGAGCAACTATATAATATATATACAAAATACAATGTTAAATATAATTAGACTGTCACATAATGTAATAGAAATCCACAGAGATATCAACAGATGGGATTCTGCCTCCTACTCTGCACCTAGAAATAGAAAACAATGAAAGGGTGAGTATATAAGATACTCAGTGAATCTATATGCATCGAATATAAATATGAATTGGAACATCAATGAAGGATAGATAGATAGAATGATAATATCAGTTTGCTCACAAATATCAGGATATAGAATCAAGTTACAGAAGATGACTCTAGAGTCAATAATCAGGTCAAAGGAAAGTATGTCACATGGATAAGACAGATGTAAGAGCCATGAAACTCATATCACATGTATCATTATGTGTCAATAAACATAAGACTGATCAGGTTTTATGGCTAGGACTGTTAACTTTTCCCAGCTAGGGTATTATTATACAATGTGTACATTGCCGATAGTATGTACCCACTACCCTATCGAAGTGGCAGCTCTATCAAACCACATCAGAGCCAATAAAAGTAGGGAGCAAGTCAATAGATACCATTATACAACAATGATATCACCAAGTATCAATAATTTATTATCAATCAATTCAAGTAGCAATATAACCAATGGAATAGCATTAGCAAGTAGATATATAATGACGAAGGGTTTGGCAAATAACAATGGGATGGAACAGAGGTTAGTCATTTATGAACAAAAGGTTGGCACAATTAGTATGCCAATGTCGCTGGCGATGATGTCATTCAAATGGTAGGCCTATGGATGAATAAGTAATAGGCCTATGACAAAATGAACTAGCATTTTGTCAAACATTTGGTGTGCAACAAAGGATGGACAAATTGACAAGGTTTGGATGCAACTCCAACATTACCCTATTAAACATCAACAACTCACAATCAAGGCAATATTATAGGCATTATAAACTTAACAATAAACAACATTTAAAGGATTCAAAATGCAAGAGAAAACAAGGCAAAAATGAAGCAAAAATCAAAGGCAATATGCCTTACTTAAGTTTGGCCAAAATGGCCTTTTTGAGAATGAATTCCAATTAACATTTTAACACTTTAGGCATGTAATTTGATGCATATAAGACTCATCTCACACTTTAAATTGGTTTGAAAAATTGATTTTCCACCTAAAGCTTCAAAGGAGGAAAAATTGACAACTTTGTGAATCTTGATTTTCTACACGAAATCAATCGCAAATAATTTTTCAATTAGCCCCTAATTAACATAATCTAAGCTTAATTAATATAAACTAACTTAAAATCAAATAGCTAATTCATACAACTTAGGTTAGGGTTTGGAAAATTGGGGAAAAATACCAAATGCATCAATTGATGCAATCAAATAAAAAACCCATTCTATTTAACATCTAAAACATCTAAATCAAATATAAAACTAAAAAAATCACATCATTACCTCAAATAGATGGTTGGGCCAAAATTCCAAAGGTGATGGTTCTTGATTTCCTTTGTGATTCAAGTAAGAAAATGGAAGATATAAAGTTGGTTTTAGGTTTTCTTTGAGTTTTCCTTAAGAAATTTGCATGAAAATGGTGGGAGAATGAAGGGAAGAGGTTCGGCCACAATGAGGAGGAAGAAGAAGATGATGAAAATTATCTAAGTGTTGCTTATATAGTAAGTTAGAAATGGCAAATTATATATAGGTCCTTAAACTTTTCATAAATCATACTTTTGCCACATTTCCTTGTATAATTTATTCTGATAATTCTGTTGAGAATTGGATTTCAAATTGGGGATTCAAATATCTTATTTTTATTTATACTTTATTATAAAAATAGTTTTCGAGCCGTTCTGAAACTCAGACAGTCCATTTTTCACTATACCCCTAAAGTTCCATTTATTTACGGTTTTACCATTACTTACTTTTTTAGTGTTCCTAAACATTTTTTACCTCTGTCTTTTTACTAAAATTACACATATATTTAAGTGATTCTTTACCCTCTGGTTTGAATAAGAAATTCATCTGTCGACTAGACTGCTATTTTTTTGGCAATGCTATTGACACCGACGTTTTCCGAAAAAGTATCTCATTTGCATTCTAACTATGTCTCTAAAATTATTTTTAGTCATTTAGATGATCCCAAACCAAAAACTGAGAATAATATTGTTCAATTAAGGTAGGCTTTTCTAGGGTATTACATTCTACCCCCTTCAAATAAATTCGTTCTCGAATTTAAAATAAATACATACCTTAATACTGGAATATGAATGGATACTTATTCTTCATGTCCTACTCGCTCTCTCATGTTCACTCCTCCATCGATTGATTCCTCCAAAGCACTTTTACCATTAGGATTTCTTTGTTTCTTAGTTGCCTGACTTGTCGATCCATAATTTTCATTGGTAGCTTCTCAAATGACAAGTCTTCGTTAACCCTAATATCCTGTACCTTTAATTCATGCGATGGATCAGATACATACTTCCGCAGCATAGTGATATGGAACACTGGATGAACATGGCTCAAATTTGGTGGAAGAGCCAATCTGTAGGCCACATTGCCAATCTTCTCGAGTATCTCAAATGGGCATACAAATCTTGGTGATAGCTTTCCTTTCTTCCCAAATCTCATAACACCTCTCATTGGTGAGATCTTAAGAAAGACATGATCACCAACTGCAAAATGAACATCCTTTCGCTTTGGAGCGACATAACTCTTTTGTCTGCTGAAAGCGATCTTCATCCGTTCCTTAATAATAGGCACCTTTTCCATCGTTTCCTTTATCAACTCTGGTCCCTCTAACTATTTTTTTCTCTACTTTCATCCAACATACTGGAGATCTATATGTCCTACTATACAGTGCTTCATATGGAGCCATTCCGATAGAAGAATGGTAACTGTTGTTGTAGGAGAATTCAATCAGCGGCAGATACTGATCCCAGTTACCTTTAAAATCCAGAACACATAACCACAACATATCCTCCAAAGTCTGGATTGTCCTCTCTGATTGTCCATCGGTTTGTGGATGGAAAGCTGTACTAAACCATAACTGGGTACCCATAACCTCTTAGAACTTCTGCCAAAATTGAGAAGTAAACTGTGTACCCCTATCCGATATGATCGTTAATGGCACTCCATGAAGTCGTACAATCTTGTCCACATACAACTGTGCATACTGAGTTGCTGAGTAACTAGTCTTCACTTCCAGAAAATGAGTAGACTTCATCAATCGATCTATAATAACCCATATAGAGTTATAACCCCGTGTAGTCCTCGGTAAACCGACCACAAAATCCATAGTAATCTGTTTCCATTTCCACTTTGGCAAGTCAATCTCCTAAAGTAAACCAAATGACTTTTGATGCTCAAACTTAACCTGCTGACAGGCTAAGCATGTAGAAACAAAACAAGCTACATCTCTCTTTATACCAAGCCACCAATACACATCCCTCAGATCATGGTTCATCTTGGAAATTCCTGGATGTACACTATATGATAAATAATGAGCCTCTCTCATAATATGATCCAGTAGCCCATCAATATTAGGTACATATATCCACTTCCCACACTTCAATACATCATTCTCTACAGTGAACTCTGCTGTCTTACCATTTTGAACATCGCCCTTCAGCTTCAGTAGGTATGGATCCCTATCCTATGCCACCTTAATATCATCAATCAATAGTGGCTTAATAAGAAATTGGGCTATCAGAGTTTGGTTACGATCCTGGGATCCCAAATCCAACTCTACACCCATATTAGCTAACTCTTTCATCCCACGGATCAATGGTCTCCTGGAAACTGAGATGTGAGCTAGACTGCCCATAGACTTCCGGCTCAGTGCATCTGCTACTATATTAGCCTTACCCGGATGGTAAATGATCTCACAATCATAATCCTTAAGCAATTCAACCCATCTGCGCTGCCAGAGGTTCAGATCCTTCTGATGAAGTATATACTGCAAACTCTTATGATCAGTATATATCTCACATTTAAACCCATACAAATAATGCCTCCAGATCTTCAGTGCAAACACTACTACTGTCATCTCTAAGTCATGTGTTGGATAGTTCACCTTATGCTTCTTTAACTGTCTAGAAGCATAAGCAATCACTCTTCGATTCTGCATCAGAACACACCCCAATCCAACTCGGGAAGCATCGCAATACACTATAAACTTCTCATCCTCTAATTGCAATGTTAACACTGGAGCACTCGTGAGGTAAGACTTCAAAGTCTGAAAACTACTCTCACATTCATCAGTACATATATATCTCTCCTATTTCCGAGTCAACTTAGTCAAAGGAGTAGTAATTCTAGAGAAATCCTTCACAAACCGCCTATAGTATCCTTCTATACCAAGGAAACTACGGATCTCAGAAACACTGATAGGCTCAGGACAATTTGCTACTGCTTCAATCTTCTGAGGATCTACCTTAATACCATCTTTACAAACTACGTGCCCTAGAAAACACACTTCATTCAGCCAAAACTGACATTTAGACAATTTAGCATACAACTTATGCTCTCGAAGTGTCTACAATACTATCCTTAGATGCTTTGAATGCTCCTCCTCACTTATAGAATAGATAAGAATATCATCAATGAATACTATGACAAACTTATCCAAGAATGGCTTAAATACTCTATTCATCAAATCCATAAATGCAGCCGGTGCATTAGTCAACCCGAATGGTAATACTAGAAACTTATAATGTCCATATCGGATCCTGAAAGTAGTCTTAGGTATATCACCCTTTTTGATTCTCAACTAGTGATACCCATATCTCAAGTCAATTTTAGAGAAATGATTGGCACCCTGCAACTGACCAAACAGATAATTAATATGTGGCAACAAATATTTGTTCTTCATTGTCATCTTGTTTAGCTGCCTATAATCAATGCACATTCTCAGAGAGCCATCTTTCCTTTTCACAAACAATACTGGAGCACCCCACGGAGAATTGCTCGGTCTAATAAATCCTCTATCCAATAACTCCTGCAACTGCACCTTTAACTCTTTCAATTCCTTTGGTGCCATTCTATATGGAGGAATGGATATTGGATCGGTGCCTGAATACACCTCAATCTTAAACTCTATCTCCCTATCTGGGGGTAATCCTAATAATTCATCATGGAAGACATCAGGAAATTCCTAAACTACTGGTATGTGATCAATCTTTGTAGAAGTCTTCTGTACATCTATCACATGAGCAAGGTAAGCTGAACAACCCTTTCCTATCATCCTTCTAGCTTGAATAGCAAAAACAAAACTAACTCTAAATTCACGTCGATCATCCAAAAATTCAAACTCTGGTTGCCTCTCAGGTTGGAATTTAACCTTCTTCTTATAACAGTCAATAACTACACGATGTGTCGTTAGCCAATCTATACCAAATATCACATTTAGCTCTAATACAGGCAGTTCAATCAAATCAACACGCAGAATATTATCATCTATTTCAATCACACAACCAGGGTAATAATGATCCACTTTTATACTCTCCCCCATAGGTGTAGCTATCTCTAGAGGCACACTCAACAATTGTCTCTCTTTATTCAACTTAGGTGCAAACTGGGGTGAAACAAACGAATGTGTAGCACTAGAGTTAAACAATGCATCAACAATCTCATTATGTATTAAATTAGTACCTGTAACCATATTATCATATCTCTGTGCCTCCTGAGTTCACTGCAAAAACTCGCCCCAGTCCTCTACCTGCTCGGGCCTGACTGCTGCTCGGTGCCTGTCCTCTACCTCTGCCCCTACCAGGAGCCTCTTTAGCAACATTCTGACTCATCTGAATAGTAGGCTGGGACACTGTAGCAGATGGCTACTGATCACCCCATAGAGGACATTTGTTGATAAAATGACCTTGCTGTCCATATTTCAGGTAGACACTTGTCTATCGCCGACATTCCTCTCCGTGCCATCTACCACAAAAACTACAGATAGGCACACTAGGCATCTGTGCAGTAGGTCTAGAATAACCCTGAGAATAAGCATGTATAAACGGCACTAGAGGTCTTCTACTCTGTGTCCTCCTCGTCTGACTGCTAGAAGGAGGTCTTTGATAAAAACTGAGCACTGGCTCAACCTGTCTAGGCTGGGAGCTGCTCTCCCCCCTCCTACCCTGTGATCCGGGTCTTCCCTTCCTCTTTTGATCCCCCTTTGCTCTCTCTGACTTATACTTTTCTTCCCTCTGATTAGCCTTATCAATGATAGTAGTTAGAGATGTGAACTCTGTAGCTAGTAGGGCATTATGAAGTGAAGCATACAAACCCCTCCCGAACCTGCTGATCAAATCTGCATTAGTAGGAGCAATCTGTCTAGCATACCTACTCAGTTTGATAAAATCCTCTGCATACTACTCCACTGACCTACTACCCTGCTCGACCTACTCAAATTGTATCATATTTTTGGTCTTCACCCCTTCTGTCAAAAACTCATCAATCAGTCCCTGTCTGACCTCTGCCCAAGTAGGAGGATGATCACTATACAATCTGGGCTCCATTAGTCGAGAAAACCATGTCCAGGCTTTCCCTTTCAGCAGTAAACCCACTAGCTCAACTGCTCTGATATCTGAATAAGATAGTCTCCTAACTACCTTCTCAACCTGCTCAAGAAAATCTATCGGCTCATTGCCTTTGTCACCCCTAAACTCTGGCAGATTTAGCTTTAAAAAGCTAAACATAGATACTCCGCCCTAATCAATAACTTGGCGGGCTCCCTGTATAATAGGCTCTCCAGGAACCACAATTGGCTGTATAGGAGCTGGAGCAGGAACTACAGGAGCAACAAGAACTGGTGCTGGTGCTAGTGGTGGCAGAGTATTCTGACGTTCTTGCCTCAATTCTGCTAGTTCTCAATGCAACTCCATCATCCCCTGCATCATCTCCAACCTGCAGGGGTCATCACTCCTCTCTGTCTTCTTTATAGTCCATTGGGATCTAGACGATCCTTCTAAAATTGAAAATTCCCTGACTAGAGACTCGTTAGAGGCTGCCTCTACCTCTCTGGTACCCCTGTCTCTGTCGTCAGACATCTTTGTAAATTGTCAAAAAATAAAACACGTACTCAGTATATTACAAAAACACAGAATATTCATACATACTTGACGAATATAACAACAGACGAAACAAGAAGTCTTATGCTCTACGGTTTACTTAACTCTACCCATACTGTACTTAGTTACTATTCATCTATAATCTATACTCTGATACCACCTCTGTCATGTCTCAATTTTGAAACATGACGGTCCTAGGATGTGGGAGATGGTAGAGGTGATCGACACCCGTAGAACCCAGTATCACATATTAATAACAATTACTATCAATTTATTTATCAATTACTTAGTTTTTATTCATTCTGACATTTTGTAATCTATCTGTAATTCATACTGCAATTGGCTGTATCCATCATCATCTCATGCCACAATGTTAATTATACTCCATAATATTTCATACATACATATTCATAATCTAACTATTCCATTATACAACCCATGGAGCAACTATAGAATATAAATACAAAATACAGTATTAAATATAATTATACTGTCACACAATGTAGTAAAAATCCACAGAGATATCAACAGACGTGATTTTGTCTCTTACTCTGCACCTGGAAATGGGAAATAATGAAAGGGTGAGTATATAAGATATTCAGTGAATCTATATACTTCTATTATAAATATGAACTAGAACATCAATAAAGGATAGGTAGATAGAATGATAATATCAGTCTGCTCACAAATATCAGGATACAGAATCAAGTTACAGAAGAATACTGTAGAGTCAATAATCAAGTTAAAGAAAAGTATGTCACATGGATAAGACAGATGTAAGGTCCATGAAACTCATATCACATGTATCATCATGTGTCAAAAACATAAGATTGATCAGGTCTTATGGCTAGGACTGTTAACCCTTCCCAGCTAGGGTATCATTATACAATGTGCACATTGCCGACAATATGTACCTACTATCCTGTTGGAGCGGCAACTCTGTCAAACCACATCAGAGCCAATAAAAGTAGGGAACAAGTCAATAGATACCATTACACAACAATGGTATCACCAAGTATCAATAATTCATTATCAATCAATTCAAGTAGGAATATAACCAATGGAATAGGAATAGAAAGTAGATATACAATGACGAAGGGTTTAGAAAACAACAATGGGATGGATCATAGATTGGTCATTTATGAACAAAAGGTTGGCACAATTGGCATGCCAATGTCGCTGGCGATGATGACATTCAAATGGTAGGCGTATGGATGAAGAAGTGATAGGCCTATGACAAAATGAACTAGGCATATTGTCAAACACTTGGTGTGCAACAAAGGATGGATAAATTGGCAAGGTTTGGGTGCAACTCCAATATGTCCCCATTAAACATCAACAACTCACAATCAAGGCAATATGATAGGCATTATAAACTTAACAATAAACAACATTTAAAGGATTCAAAATGCAAGAGAAAACAAGGCAAAAATGAATCAAAAATCAAATGTTTGAACCTCCCTTTTCTTCTCAACCCTTAACACTATGGAATAAACCCTTAACACTATGGAATAAGCACTATGTATACTAGGTAAAGGCTTTATAATCAATATTTGATTCCTAATAGCATCATGATTGTCATTACGCCCTATTAAGAACTGTATCAACTTGTTAAGACAATTGATAACAACAGTTGTCTTAGTTGCTCCATTTGTACAAAATGACAATGGCATTAAGCAATTCAATTCACCCCATAATTTCTTAAGGGGGGAAGTACTAAAAAATACCATGTGGTTTCACACTTATTTTATTAAAGTTTTATGCTTTTTTTTTTCTTTTTCTTTTTTGTGATAGTTTGAGTCCTGTGGTTTTTGCCATTAGACACATTAGTAACAAATTCGATGGCACTGTTAATATTGATGATGTGGATAATATTTTTTATTTATAATATCTAACGTGGCAACCATGTGTTGCTAACGTGTCAACACATTAAAATTAAAAAATAAATAAAATAATAACAAAATCCTCTTTAAAACGTAGCATTTTAAATAACAAAACATCATTATTATATATATTATCTTTTCACTTTCACTTTCACTTTTTTTCTCTCTCCTCAACTTGCCCTAGAAAATTAGCTTATTCTCTCTAGAAAATTGAAAAGAAGAAAATAAAAAAGAAGAAGAAGAAGAAAATAAAGAGAGAAAGAGGGAAGAGAACTTGTAATTATTAATTGTGTGGCCTGTTTTAAAGGTCTTTTTGAGATCTACTTGGTTCTTTACTGTGAGGCCTCACTCGAGTACTGGCCCGGTCTATGGAAGGAACCAAAATACTAATTTGGATGATTTTTCACATAATAAAGATAGCTTTTACCGTACATTTGTAAATTATCTCTTTAACTTTACTTTTTTAAATAATTGTAGAGTCGCTACATTTATGTTTAAGAGAAAAGAAAGAAAAACTCAATTTTGACTCCAAATTACCCAAGAATAAAATCACTATACATTCAAACCGGGATTGAGCTCAGGGATTAGGTTTTTGATTTTAAGTAACTCAAATTTAACTTATGATTTATGATTTTTTTTTCATGGGCAATTATAAAATGACATTTTAAGATGAATGAATGAAGCAATTTACAATGTAAAATAATCAATAAAACATTCAAGTAAAACAAGTAATAAAAGAAATATTACATCAAAATCCAAAAGTAGGGGATATCAACTATAATCCTTATGAGTTCTAAATTGACCACACATTCCCCAAAATTACAATAAAGATAAAATAAAATAAAAAATATATAAATTGAGATAAAGAAGATTTTTTGTTTTGTATTTTTTGAATTTGAAGCTGTGAAATAGTTTGCTTACATATCCCTTTGAATGAGAATCAAAACCCATGCAGTTCTCCTTTTTGCAAAGGGGTTAGGTCTAATTTAAGAAAAGTCTAATTTTACCTTTATCTTTTTATCATGTTTTCATTTTTTAATTGATGATCTACCAATTTAAAAAAAGGTAGAAGAAGAGAGATGAAATATGCAATGCAAAGAATTGAACAAGATTGAGTTTATAACACAATACCTTACTTCGCGACTTGGAAGAATGGTGTCTTAGTGTTTTTCTGGATCGGAGTTTCACTTTTCGCTAGGGTAATCAAATTAGTCCAAATGTCCAAATATTTTTTTTTTTAATTATTAAGCCGAGTAGAATTATGAGTCCAAAAATATCTTTTATTCCTTCAACTCAAAGAGAATTGAAGAAATCGGTTCGAAATCAAAGAGAAGTGAACTGCTTAAATTAAAGAATATTGATTTAAGAGAGAGAAGAAAGAGTCAACTAAGGAAAACTTAACTTAGTTATTCTGGTGTAAGTTTTGAAGGCTGTAGGTCCTTATATTTATAGAGGAAAGCCTGTGGGACAAAATAGGATGGAGCAAAATTGTGGGCTGCCACCGAGCTTCATTGGCGACGCCGCTATGAAGGCTTGGTAGCAGCACCATCAAAGGGTGGCACCGTCGCATCCTTCACTAGTGGCTACCATCACATTTACTAGGGGTTGTCGCCACCTTCTTTGGCATTGCCACCAGCCTTTTTTATGTTGTTGTTGGCCTTTTTTGGCGTTGCTGTTGTCCTTTTTTGGGGCTGTTGTCGGCCTTTTTTGGCACTGCTGTCGGCCTTCTTTGGCGGAGCCGCCGCTCTTGCATGGTGGCATTTGTCTAGCTCTTGCTTTGGTTGGTCTTTTTGGAGGTGGTTCGAACTCTAGTTGACGCTGATTAGTATGGAACGATCCTAAATAGGATCAAGGGGGCAAAATTACATATCACAGTTTCCCCTCATCATGATTACTTTTTAAGAAAAGTAATCATGATGATAATGAACAGAGGCTACTACGATCATATTGGGTAAAGAGATACTAAAGCTGTCCTAAGAAGATTTGAAAAGCTCTTAAGGTTGCCCTTAGAGAGGTATCCTAAGGCTATCCTAGGAAAGTCTGAAAAGATCTTAAGACTTCCCTTAGGGGGGTATCCTAAGGCACTACTAGGAAGGTCTGAAAAGCTCCTAAGGCTACCCTTATAAAGGTATCCTAAGGCTATCCTAAGAAAGTCTGAAAAGATCCTAAGGCTGCCCTTAAGAAGGTGTCCTAATGCTATCCTAGGAAGGTCTGAAAAACTCCTAAGATTGCCCTTAGGAAGGTATCCCGAGGCTATCCTTAGAAAGTCTGAAAATATCTTATGGCTACCCTTAGGAAAGTATCCTAAGGTTATCCTAGGAAGGTCTGAAAAGCTCCTAAGGTTGCCTTTAGGGAGGTATCCTAAAGTTATCCTAGGAAGGTCTGAAAAGCTTCTAAGTTTGCCTTTAGGAAGGTATCTTAAGGCTATCCTAGGAAGGTCTGAGAAGCTCTTAAGTTTGCCATTAGGGAGATATCCTATAGATGCCTTTAGGTCTAAAAAGCTTCTAAGCCATCCCTAAGAAAAGGCATTATGCTAGATCTAAGATGTCAATCCTAAGAATGCCCTAGGATGGTTGACTTTAGAAAAGAGAAACCCAACTCTGCTATAGGTTAGAAAATATAAATCCTAAGGATGCCCCAGGATGGCTGATTCTATAAAAGAGAAACCCAATTTTGCTTTAAGTCTCAAAATGAGGAGTCCTAACTCTATGCTAGGTCGGTAATAATGTTATTCCAATGCCAAATGAAAAACTTAAGGTCATCTTAGGATGGTCAATTTTAGAAAAGGAAGACCTAACTCTGCTCTAGGTTCAAATGTTGATGCCAACTATAACCCAATCCTATAATATGTGACTGGAGCTATCCTAAGAGGGTCTGTTAAGTTTTGATCTACTAGGTTGAGATTTTGAGTTTAGTACAAAGTGCATCCTATATCTAGTCTAGACATGTAAAAATTATGAATGCTTTTATGAACTAGATACCTTGAACTAGTGAAAGGCTGACCTAAATTGCTAAGGTGTTAAGGTGACAATTCATGAGAGATGTCAAATTTTTTACCGAAGTTTTAGTAGGATGCCCCACTTTTGGGAAAAGGATGACTTGGTCATTTTGACAGTTAGAGGGGTTTTGGCATTTTGTTTGGCCTAGACTTGGAATTTGTTAGAAAGGATGAGGTCATATTGACTTGAGCTTTCCAAGGGTGATTTGGACTTTTGTAGAGATGATCCATTTTTGGGGGTTCTGTGATTTGAAGAGATGGCCTACTTTTGGGGAATGATGCTTTGGAAAGAAAATGACTTAGATCACTTTAGTGGTCATAGAGGTTGAGAGAGAATTGGTAATCTATTTGGCATTGGTTTTTCTACTCATAAGGCAGTGACAATGGAAAGGTAAGGTTTTAGCAATGCTGCTGGTCGAAGCCATATTCAGTTTAGGTCGGTATGCGGGATTGAAAATGATGCCATGTTTAGTCTTGGTTTAAAGACTAACTTGGAAAGTTAGATGTTGCCTAAAGGTTCTTTTTGGGAAGCTATGTTTAGATTGGGCTCAGTTATTTTTTAGATCGAATGAGGCTTTGCACAATTTGGACAATTGTTGTAGGACTAAGGGGCTCTGGTCAGTTAGCCCGGTTATCCTTTAGGTACAAACTTCTTTTTTCATTGATCCTTTTCTGCTTAGGTCCCTTAATTTCGGACTTTAGCTTTTAAATGCCTTAGGTCTGGCTAAAGGATCATCTTCAGATAGTGAGTCCTCCAGATAGGCTACCTTATTCAGCTGCCAGGTATTGCATGCGCAATACAATGATCCGTTTTGTCTCTTAGAGGGAGTGGACTGCTTGGCTCCAGAGGATTTTCTATGGTATTATCCATGGTATGGGATTAACTCTTTTATCACAATGAGCTATGGCTACAGGATGGTTTATTTAATGGGCATGGGGCTAACCACCTTTTATTAGGGAACTAGGATTCTGAGGCAGATGGGTCAGTCTCAGGATATTCCACCAGATGGGGTTATTTTTCATACTTTTTTTTTTTTTTATTACTGGTACTATTGCCAAGCCATAATGGATGGTTGGAGGAGGTCTATGCATTTTGTTAGACCATCTGGCTTCTCGGATAAGTTAGAAGGCTATGATGCCTGGTTTATTGCTTCTGTTTGGCCTATTGAGAAGGTTAGGAGGGTTGCCTTAATAAAATGAGCTAGAGGCGGGCATAGAGACTGAAGATACACCTTTACCTATAACTAACATAGAGGCATCATCTGGTGGAGTGACAGTGATGGATTTATCTGATGGAAGGGGTTCTGAGAAGCCAATTAATATTAGAGATTTTGAGAAGACAACTGTTGATGGAGATTCTGAGAGAGCAGTTGTTAATTTTGGGCCACCAGTTGATGATGAGGATTCTGACGATGACAGGGACATTCATCCTAGGAGGAGGAAGACTCATAGTTAGAGATTTTATTTTCAATTTTTGACCCCATATTTAGATTAGTTAGGACCAATATTTTCAGAACCGAACTGGTTAAAGAATCGATAAAAGCAGAGGGTCAAAGTGTCAGAGGTTCGATCGGGGTTGAACTGACTAAACCGAGAAAAACTGGTATACATATATATTTATATATAATTTGACATTTATTATATATATGATGAAAATAAATATAATGCAATAATAGTTAAATTAAGAATTTATATAAGACCATATTTTTTATGGTATCAATATAATTACATTAAGTCAAAAGTTATATATATAGTAAGTTATGGACATTCACTTGCTCGAATATCTACTCACGCAATAGGATAACATGCAATAGGGTCATGATTTTGTCATCGGATAAAAATGAAATGAAGTTACTGAAATTCTCTTAATTTCTTTTAACTCAAAATAACGCCATTTTTACTTGATAAAAATGACGTCGTTTTGATAAAAATTTTTAAAAAAATAAAAAAATATGACTAGCTCAAACTAAAAAACCAGTTTGGTTTGATCGATTCACCTGTTTTTTAACCGATTTTTAGAGGAACGATAAATGGGGACTGATCAGACCGATCCTTGATTCAGTTTCTAATTTTTTTGGTTTGATCGATCGGTCCCGTCCGATTTTGACAACCATGGTTAGGACTTTATTTTGACTTAAATGCTTTTTTACATTTGTTTGAACGTTGAGATTTTTATGATTTGAGTAAAATGAGACGGAAGCCTATTTTTAACATTGACCATGATGAATGAGACAAGATTTATGTTTTATGCCATTTGAATTCCTTGCCAGAGCGACAATAACCAAAATTAGACATTTTTTCTTTTTATTTTTCTTATTACTTTTTATTACTCTATTTTTGCCCGAACCTCCTTTTTGGATTTTCTACTCAACGAGCTGCTTTAAGTTTTGCCTAAGCCATATTGTCAACTTTTCAACTTAGTGAATAAAAAATCAATAAACTTTGGCACAAAAAAATGCTAATTTTATTATGATTTGGACCGTACCCAAAATGGGTTGCCTACGTATCTCCGTAATACTTTTAGATAATTAATCTTTTCTTGGGGGAATCAGGTCCTCGTAGTTCTTTTTAGAAAATTCACTAATATTATATAAAATATCTCTTTAGTTGATCCAAATTACGTAGGTTTGAAAATTCATTCCCATCCATATCTATGAGTATGGCTCCTCCGCCGGATAGAATCTTTTTTAGCATGTAAGGACCAACCCAGTTAGGTAGAAACTTCTCTCTTGGATTGTGAACCAGAGCTCTGATTTCTTTTAAGACTAAGTTTCCTTCCTCTAATCCTCTGTCAGTCACTCTCTTGTTGAAATGTCTGGCCAACCTTTGTTGATAACTTTGAATATGATATAAGGAATCTATTCTTTTCTCATATATGGTGTTTAGCTGATCATGATACCCTTTGATCCATTTTGCTTCGCTCAGCTGACTTTCGCGCATGTTTCTGGTGGACCAGATATTTATTTCAATTGAAAGGACTGCTTCCATTGCATAGACTAAAGAATAGAGAGTTGACCCAGTTGGGGTGCAAATGGAAGTCCGTTATCCCCGAAATGCATAAGGAAGATGCTCATGCCAATTCCTATGAATGGTAATAATTTTCTGCTGGATAGTCTTGAGAGTCTTGTTTGTTGCTTCAATTGCCCCATTTATTTGTGGACTGTAAGGTGAAGACCTATGATGCTGAATCTTCTCCCTTTTAAATAGATTAACTACTTCTTTTTGGAAATGCTAGCTATTATCCATTATGATCTCAAAAGTAACCAATATTAACAAATTATATTGGTATGAATAAATTGTGCTATCCTTTTAGCATTCAACACTTGATAGGAGGATGCTTGCAACCACTTTGTGAAGTAGTCAATAGCCATCAGAATGTATTCATGCCCATTTGAGGATTTTGGACTAATATGATCTATGACATCTACACCCTAAGTTTCAAATAGCCAGGGAGTTGTCATTGTCTGTAGCGAAATAGGAGGTCTCTTTTGCAGCTTAGCAAAAATCTGACACTTGTGGCATCTTTGTACATATTTAGCACAATCTTCATTCATGGTTAGCCAAACGTATCCCAAATTCATGATTTTCCTTGCTAAAGCAAAACCATTCATGTGCAGTCTCTGCTCTTCACCATGAACCCATTCCATGATCTGTTAAACTTCTTCTTTTGTCACACATCTGAGATGAATAATATCCCATGCTCTTCTATATAATACATCAACATTCGAGATGAAGTTGCTAGCTAGCTGTCTTATTATCCTACGGTCTGATTTTGATGCTCTTTCTAGATATTGCTCATGTTTTTATGAAATTGAATATATCCCAGAACTAAGGTTTACCATCAGCTAACTGAATCTGCATGCAAGTAGTATCATACCTTAACTGTCGTCGTACCTCAATGACCACTAGTCGTACTATCTTTGTACCTATCATGTCTATCATGGAAGCTAAAATTGCCAAGGCATCGAGGAATGATTCTTAGCTCGAGGTAAATAGTGAAAAGATAATTCATGAAAGTTTTCAGCGAGATCATTTACTCGTTGAAAGTAAGGCCTCAAATGTTATTTTCTTATCTTCCACTTATTAAGAGCTTAGGAGACAATCATAATTGAATCCCCATATACTTATAGATAATCAATTCTCATATTGACCGCACATTCCAAGTCGTATATGCATGCCTCATACTAAGCTTCATTATTGGTTACTTTAAAGGCAAGTTTAACAGCCATGGGCAAATGATTCCCATATGGTGTAACCAAAATGACAACAGCTCCGAAACCTTTGCTATTAGCTGCACCATCTAAATACATTTTCCACACTTCTAGTTATATTTTCATGATATCTCATCTGGGAATTCAGGTTTAAAATAATCATTACTCTACACAGGAGCTACAGCTAACTGGTAAGCTATAATGCCTCTCTTGATTGCCTTTCTTAGGACATACTTCAGATCAAATGCTGTAATAACTGCTAACCATCGTGCCATTTTGATGTCAAGAACCGACCTCTTCATAAGGAACTTCAAGGGGCTCTTGTCGGCGCTAAGATGTGTGGTATATGAACCCAAATAATGTTGTAGTTTATGGCATACCTAAACTAGATCCAGACACAACTTCTCAATCTAATTATATTTGAGTTCATGTACAAACATACGCTTACTCAAGTAGTAAATGATGTTTTCTTTGTAAAAATCAGCTGCATTTTGAGCAAGCATTGCACCTATAGCTTCTTGAGTTACAAACAAATGTAGGAGCAAAGGTTTTCCTGGCCTTGGTAGCTGCAGAACAGGGGGGATTCAATAGATGTACTTTAATCTTCATGAAGGCTTGCTGGCACTCATCATTCCATTACTTAGGGGCTCCTTTTTCTCAATAGCTTAAAGACAAGATTGCATGTGTCAGCTAACTGAGCAATGAAATGAATGATTTACTATAAATGCCCTAGAAAACCCCTTATCTCCTTTTATGTTCTCAGAGTTGGCATTTCTAAAATTGCCTTTGACTTGGCTAGGTCAATTTCTATTCCCTTGTTACTAACCATGTATCCCAAAAATATCTCAAAAGATGCATAAAATAGACACTTTATAGGATTTAGCTTCAGATTGTATTGTTTAAGTGTAAGGAAGAATCTTCTCAATGCATTCAGGTGTCCTTCCACCATTTTAGACTTTATCACCATATCATCCACATAAACCTCTACTTCCTTGTGAATCTTGTCATGGAAAATGGTGGTTGCCATCCTTTAATAGGTTGTCTCAGCGTTCTTTAAGTCAAATGGCATGACTTTGTAGCAATAGGTACCCCATTCTTGATGAAAGTTCTATTTTTCTTATCCGAGGGATTGATCTGAATCTAATTATAGCCCACATACAAGTCAATCAAGGAGATTACTTCGAAACCGGCCATGCAGTATACCAATAAGTCGATATGTGGTAAAAGAAAATAGTCCTTTGGGCAAGCCTTATTCAAATCTCTATCATCCATACACATTTTCACTTTTCCATCTTTTTTTTGGTATTGAGACTATAGTTGCTAACCATGAAGGGTAGGTGATCGGCTCGATGAACTTGTTTTTCAGTAGCTTGGCAACCTCTTCTTTAATTTTTAGTGACTATTCTGCCTTCAACCTTCTCAATTTCTGCTTGATAGGCTCCATATGCTAATAAGTTAGGATCTTATGAACTACAATGCTTGAATCAATTCTAGTTATATCCTCAGGTTCCCATGCAAAACAATCCTTGAATTCCATAACTTCTTGGAACAAAGAATCCTTATCATAGTATGAAGATGCAATATATGTGAGTTTTGCATTATCTTTTATGCCAAAATTAATTAATTCTTTATTTTTCTTTTTATTTCATTTTCTTTTGATGTCTCAGTTTAATTAGAATCATGAAAAGAAAAATCTGACAAAGAAAATATATGAGGAAAGGGAAAAAATTTTATTATGAAAAAAGGTCCCATTATCATGTGTTACATCACAACTAATAGAAATCCCAGAGATGCCTTTTACAGACTCAAAACAAGACAAAGATGACACAGATTCACATGACCTGGACTCAAACGACTCGAACTTAGGTTCATACTCGGACTTAGGTTCAAACTCAGACTCCAGCTTATACTCTAGCTCGATTTCATCAGGGCAGGCTATCTTCTGATAATACCAATTTTATGGTGGGGAAAAATGATTTGAATAAGCTTTGTAGGGTCTGCTTCTACTCCACTTCCTATTATGGAGACTTGCACAAAGAGAGTAATCTTCTATGTTTTGATCCCATATGTAGATTGGTTCGTAACCCTCTATATTTTGGATTTGCGAGATTCTAGGACAATCCGAAGATCAGCGGGGATGATGAATTCTAGCTGGGCAGGGGGAAGGATGTTCCCATTTTCAATGAGGTCCTAGATCTTGTGCCTTAGGTTTTTGCATATCTCAGTTTCATGCACATGGCCTAGTTGTTATTCGCAGTATTCATTCATATTCCAACTTCTAGGCTTAAGGTTTCAAAGTGGCCTCGATTATAAAGGTGTAACCAACTTGTCTTATAATGTTTACTTATAAATTAAGCTCAAGGGCTTATCCAAATCAGTAAATTTCCTCCTTTCCAACTTGAAACATGGATGGTTGATTGTGGTTGCTACCTCCTTACTCTTATATTTTGTAACACCCAATAAATACATAATATATTTTTGGGAAATAAATAAAATAAATTCTCAGTATATGGATTTAAATTTCCGGAATGACCAATAATAATTTTAGAAACCCAGTTAGAGCGAAAATAAGAACTTTTTCTAAAATTGGATTTTTAATATGTTGAATCTTTAAGTATAAATTTTAAGTGATAAAAGAGTTAAGGAGCTAGTTATCTGAAGCTCAATTTGCGAATGGACTTAGTATGAGTTGACGAGGAAGGGGGTGTCAGCTCGGTAGAATCTGGAAATCTTGAGCTGACAGATGCAAAATGACATTTTCGAGCCTGCATATGCCAGCTAAAAAATGCGAACTAGGAAATGCGAAGTGGAAATGCGAACTGGGAAATGCGAAGAGGAAATGCGAAGTGGAAATACGAACTGGAAAGGTGAGTTGGAAATGTGAAGTGGAAAGGCAAGCTGGAAATGTGAAGTGGAAAGGCGAGTTGGAAATGCGAAGTGGGAAAAGGCGAGCTGGAAATGCGAAGTGGAAAAAGGTGAGCTAGAAAATGCGAAGTGGCAATGCGAGCCAGCAATGTGAAGTGGCAATGTGAGCCGGCAATGGCGAAGTGGCAAAGTGGCATTTGTGAGCTGGTATATGCGAGGAGGTATTGCGACTATGCGAAGTGGTAATGGCAGGCCGACAATGCGAAGTGGCATTGTGAGCTGGCAGATGCGAAGTGGTAATGCGATCCGACATTTGCGAAGTGGCAATGCGAGACAGCATTGCGAAGTGGCAATACGAGCTGACAAGTGCAAACTGAAAATGGCGAGCTCGTAATTGTGAGCTGGAAATGGCGAGCTGGCATGTACGGACTAGGATTAGCGAACTGGGAATGGCGAAGTGGAAAATTTAAGTGGCAGTAGCTTATTTAAGGGATGCAACACCCATTTTCTTTTCACGATTCTCTTCTCAGTTCTTCTTTCTTCTTCGTTTCTTTCACTGTCTCTTTCCGATTTGATTCATTTGTTATCTAATCCATTAATACTCAAAATTAATGCATTAAATCATTAGATTAATTCGTTTAAAAGGCTTCAATCATCGTTTTTAGCCCAGATTTCGGCAGGAGAGCATTTTTGGGGAAAATAAGGTAAAATTTTTCTCCACTTCATTTTTTTCTTTTAGACCAAGTTCTGTGGGATTTGAATAGTCATTTGTAAGTTATTTAGAACTGATTATGAATATTTAAGGCTATAAATTTTGGGTTTTTATGGGAGATACCAGAAATTTTGAACTTTGATGAATAGTAAATCCGTTCCTATTCTCAGATTTTCTTTAAGAATAGAATTAAATTGATATTAGGAAACAAAAATAGAGAATATAAGATGGTTAAAACTATGAGAAAACATATTAAATATTAATGATTGAGGAAGCTCTAAATTGTGGAATTTGGGAA